>WXYE02279743.1:0-14356 GCA_011319275.2 Echinosphaeria canescens | reverse complement strand
GGCATACCGCAGCTCGGGACTGAGCTTGCTGCTGCGCGAATAAGGCGGCGCAAGCTCGCCATTGCCGCTCCCGTTCGCCGCCCCGTTTTCCTTCTCCTCGCTCACGGTGCTTGCAAAACTCATGCGGTTACTTCTAGTGGGCCCGTTTTGACCGTATGCACCACCGTCGCGGTAGATGGCTGCATCGTCCATTGGCGACGGCGAGGCCGGGCTGCCTGGACTGTTCATAGCCATGGCGTCCATCTTTGCTTCGGACTTTGCCAACGCTCTCTTGAGCCGGTCGAGTTCGCGGCGCAGACGCTCGTTGGTTGACTCGGCTGATTCGGCATCGCTGCGAGCACGCACGAGCTGTGTTTCCTTTGCCTTAATCGATAGCACATCCCGGGTGTGGTCCTCGATCAGGGTAGCATTCTGGTTCTTGAGCTCGAGAACCTCACAGCGCAGCTTGAGCTGTTCGTGCTGTCCCTCCTCGAGCTTTCTCAGCAGCTGGTCGTTGGCAGCCCGTAGCTCCTCGAGCTCAGCCCGCTCAATGGCCGCAAGGCCAGACGAAGGGGGCGGTGATGGGGTTGTGACGGCGGGAGCAGGTGCGGCGGGTTTGGCCAATGATCGGCCAGCAAGGCCTCCCCTCGCAAGGCCTATCCGAGGTGCTGGTTTCACCTGCGGTGGAGATACTGGAGGGGACTCGTCTTCCACGGGCGGAGAGGGATCTCGTGCTGGAGCGGCGCGACGCGGCGAGCCTGGGCCTGCGAGGGTGCGTTTCTGCGGTGCCTTGAGACCGCCGAGAGCGGATGGTTTTGGCATGCCAAGCTTGCTGCCGGGCCCGCTTGTAGGACGGGAGGTCAGTTGAGGTGCAAGTGGCGCAGTGTCGGCGGCGGCGTGGGCCACCACCTTCTTGGCGCCCGGAGCACCCTTCTTTCCCACCACTTTCTTCCCCGTCCCAGGACCCCGGCTTGCTGGGGCGGGCGCAGGAGGCGGCTTGGGCTTCTCCTTGGCCTTCACCTCGGCCGTGTCAAAGAACTCCTTGACCTTGGTCTTGCGGATCTCATCCAGCCCGTCAAGATGAGGATTCATGGCCCGCTCGCCAATGATCTTCATGATGGTGCCCAGGATCTCGGCACCGCCGGACCGTAGCGCTTCGCTGGATTCGGTAATCAGCTTTTTTGACGACTCGACCATGGAGGCGATTTCTTGCTTGCTGGGCACGGTGCGTGTCGTGCGCAAGCACCGGATCAGGAATTTCATGACCCCCTCCTTGACCTGAGGGTTCTTGTGCACAAGGTAAGTCTGGATATCCTCGAGACATTCGGTAAGATCAGTCGTCAGGAACACGGCCTCCAGGGCAGCCCCCAGCGCGTCCGCGACAGACTGTTTTTTCTCCTTCATGCGCTCCATGATGGGCTGCATGATGGTGGCCCGGTATTTGCCGTACGGTCTGCGCAAGCCCTTGGCCAGCAGTTCGATGCACTGCGCGGCCTGTGTGACGACGGCGATGTTGGCGTCTTTCATGCATTTTGCGAAACTGCGGTTGAGCTCGTGATAGTCGCCGTCCTTGATGCGGGGGACATTGACGATGACGTACAGGGCGTCGAGAGCCTCCTTCCTTTCCTTCCACTTGGACGAGCCCAAGTTGTCGTAGAAGTCCTTGGGCACCTTGCTCAACACGTCTTGGGGCTCGGCTAGATCGAAGGCATCGATGTCGGCGGCAGGCTCCTCGGCCTCGTCTTCATCGCCCCCGCCGCCGTCATCGCCGGCAGCGGTTGCGGCCTCCCGAGCAGCCTGCTGAGATCGCAAGAGGCGTTCCTGTTTCGGCGGCGCCTCGGCCTTGACTTTCTCGAACTGTGCTTCAAGGTCGGTCTGCTGGGTAGGCTTGAGATCGGTCCAAAACATGGGCTTCATGGCTTCGCGCAGCCAGCGGTAGAACTCCACGGCAAGGTTTGTGGCCTCGGCTCGCACATTTTTGTCCGCATGACCAAAGACTTTGGGCAGCAGCTTGAGAACCGGCTTCGGGTCTGCTGTCCTGCACCCGAAGTTGTGGAAGATGGTGGTGAGGGCCACTAACGAAGCTGCTATCACCTTGGGCTGCTTGTGGGACAGGGCTGGAAGGATATCTTCAATCACCGGGCCTGGCACGTCCACTTCGACGAACAGAAGCAGGGCCTCGATGGACGAGGTTTTGGTGGCGGGGCGGGTCGAGATGAGGCCCTTTTCGACGATAGGGGTGACGGCCTGTTGCCGTGCGCGGAGGCAGCCATCGCGAGGCCCAAACTGCAGGAAGGCGCAGAGCGCGGCTAGGGCGTCGGTCTGGGCAGCCACATTGGAGTCTCCTGCCGCGCTTTTCCACAAGCTTGGTTCCTGGACGAAGGGCTTGAAAACGGCATCGTACTCGTCGGGGCTCTTTTTGAACTGTTCCGTGGCATCTTCGTATGCTTGTTTGCGCACTTTCCAGACCTGCGACGGCGGGGGTGTGAGAGGCTCAGGTTAGTCTTGTCGGGCCACATTGACACAACTGGGTGGGGAGGACGTGGCCGCGTTACCTTGTGAACCCATCGATCTGTCAGAGGCAAGGAGCTGAAGTCCTCCTCCTCGGCCATGGTCGCTGGCCGCTCAGCCGGCGAGGCAGAGGCAGCGGTCGAACGTGCGACGGGGACGGGGCTCGGTGCGACAGGGCCTGGGGAGGGAGGATCCTGGGAAACGACGGCCGGAGAGCTAAGGTCTGTCGGGACTACGTCAGAAGGAGCGACGTCTTGGGAGATGCTTTCCGAAGATGGCTGTCCACTGGGTCTGCCGGTCTCGGCGGTAATGATTGTAGCAGCTGTGGTGGTGATTGTTGTGGGGGCAGTGGTGGTGGTAGTGGTGGTGGTGGTACTGATGCTAGTGGCAGAAGCACTTGGGGTCGGGGAGAGGGTGTCGTCGCCGGCGGAGGACCCGGAGCGAGGAAAGCGACCTATCCGGCTAATCAGTCTCTGCAGCGATGAGGGCTTGTTGGGCTTGTTGGGCTTGTTGGGATTGTTGGGTGGGCTGCGCCAAAGGCGCGTCTTGTCACGGCGATCCATGGTCGGCACCACACGTGGGGGTCCGTGTGTGGCATCTCGAGAATGCGCACCGGACTCGAGAAGACACAGATGGCCAGATGACAAGAGGGATAGAGGGAGAAGCAGGATCGCAGGATTGACAGCGTGGGTAGCATGTGCATTGGTGGACGGGTAGACTTACTGCTATGCGACTGTTGGGGGCGCCGACGTCCAAAGATGAGGCGCTTTTTGGGGTGCAGCGAAGCGGCGCTGGACGCAGGACAGGATAACGCGATGCTCGATCAGAGACGGTTCAAGGCCAGGCAGCTATAGGCTGGAGTGTGGGACAGACCAGCGCGACGGGAGCGCCTTCTTGACGGTTCGGCTTGACAGTGAGACGTCACGTTGTTCGCAGGAAGGTCGACCTTTTGTTGGGAGAGGCCAAGCTAGACCGCAGATTTGCAAAATGTTGCCGGGCGTCGGCGGCGGGTTGGTGTTTGTTTTCTGGTCGCCGCTGCCGAATTAAGCTCGGTTGGCGGGGAAGTAGACAGGGAAGTGGGCAGGGATGAGGGAGGGACAGGCAGACGGGAAGGAACTCCAATCTCCAATCCACTCAATCGGGAAGGAGCAAGGCGGAAATCCCAGAGAGGCGGCTTGAATCGACTTGAAAATTGCCGACAGCGGAATGACTTGAGAGTATGGGTCTCTGAGCATCGGTTTCTACAAACACGCGATGACGCATCATTGCAGCATTTTTTTTTGTACGTTAACAACGAGCCCATAGTCATGATATCAACGGTATCGCCTTATCGCCGAGCCTGATTCGTGTTGCGCTCCACATTCAGGTTGCGATGAGCAAGCCTCAAGCCTTTTAACGCCTTGTCCTGCGCATTCTCTGCCTACCATTTTTTCCTTTGTTGCGGAGCAATGCTTTGCATCCGCTGGCAGTGGCTCTCCCTGATCGCATGTCTTTGTGATCTGTGCTTGAACGACCACGCTTTCCCAGATTCGTCTGACTTGGGCTCGAGTGTCTGTAATAAGTGGCTGGCCTTTGGCAAGACCAAGTCTTCCATGCGAACGTGATGGGAAACGATGCAAACCAGGACGACACCAACGACTGCACGATTTCAGGGGATTCCATGCAGGCTGTACATGTGCTGCTGTTACAAAATAAACACACTTATTTACTAACCCCGATTATACTATTCTTATAGTACTTTCGAGCGTAGCGAGGCTGGGGGTCTGGGGGGTACCCCCAGGAAAAGGCAGCTCTACCCTTTTTACTTTTTTTTTTTTTTTTTTTTTTTTCCCCTGGGGGTTCCCCCCAGACCCCCGACCTCGCTTCGCTCGAAAGTACTATAATAATAGTATAATCGGGGTTAGTAAATTGTCTATTTTGTGATTGGCACTGTCCATGGCTTCATGGCAGCTGCCCAGCGGCAATATGTGTACGACGGGACGTTGAAGAAAGTGGCACTGTTGATATTCTTTGAACTACTACATCATCGTTGATCCAGATCGTCGATCGTCAACACGAAGGGCTCCCCTCACGTCTCGCAAGCCCCATATCAAGGCTTTGTTCGCCAGCGTCTGTGCAGCTGTATCCCGATTTCTTCCTGTATTTTGGGCCACCTTGTTGACAAGTCGTTCGCCGACACCGTCACACAGACGTATGTGACAGACACGTCACACAGGCGTACATGACAGTCAGGCTGACGACGGCCGGCACTCTCCCACTCCACCGGCAACGCACAACTCCACCGGGCAGGCCGAGCACGGCAAACGCCCGGGCGCAGCGGCTGAAACACTCTCCTATCGCTTCCCGGCCTTCTTTGTCGTTGCCAACGCCCGCCCACGCCCACGCCCACGCCGCCTACGCTTACGTTCCCGCCGACAGTGTCAGTCTATAAATCCCAGTGCTGGCCGCTGCCACACGCCCTGGTCTCTGTCGGCCATGGACCATTGGCTCCGTGCGCATCCAGCCAGGCCATCATAAAAAGACGGCATTTTCCCCGCCCGACCCCCTTTGCTCCCTACTCCCGGAGACAGGCCAGTGGCACAGCCATAGGACGAGCGAGACGACGCCGCAAAGCCACGCCCCGCCTCCGGCCATCGTCCCTCCCGCCCGACACTCCCTCCAGTCACCACCGGCGCCATCTCGATACCATATTGCTCGCCGTCGCCAGCATGTCCACAATACTCACCAACCGGCAAGCCGAAGAGCTGTGCGTGCACACCTCCCCCCGGCCTCGTCTCGTGGCGCGACTTCCGGGTGCTTGAACACGGCGGCTGACTTACTACGATTGTCCGAGTAGACACAAATCTCTGATTGCGTACCTCTCAGCAAACAAGCTGCCCGACACGGCAGCAGCATTGCGGGCCGAAATCGGCCTTGGGGAAGATGCCTTTGACCCGAACACGGCAAAGAAGTACGAGGGGCTGCTCGAGAAGAAATGGACCAGTGTGGTCCGGCTCCAGAAAAAGGCAAGCTCGAAAAAATGAACTTGTTCGCTTGTTGGGAGCGAATGTCGGCGGACTTGCAGCGCTGACCTTTTTCCTGTCTTCGCTTCCCCCCCCCCCAGATCATGGACCTCGAGTCCCGAAATTCGGCCTTGCAATCCGAGCTCGACAACGCGACGCCCACGTCGCGCCAGAACAAGGACCCCGTTGCGTGGCTTCCCAGATCGCCGGCGCGACACACTCTCCAGTCCCACCGCAGCCCCATAACCTGCGTGGCCTTCCACCCCATCTTCTCCTCCCTCGCGTCCGGCTCCGAAGACTACACCATCAAGATCTGGGACTGGGAGCTGGGCGAGCTGGAGCGGACAATCAAGGGCCATACCAAGGCCGTGCTCGATGTTGACTTTGGCGGCCCGCGGGGCAACACCCTGCTCGCCTCGTGCAGCTCTGATCTGACCATCAAGCTCTGGGACCCCGCCGACGAGTACAAGAACATCCGGACCCTGCCGGGCCACGACCACAGCGTCAGTGCCGTGCGTTTCATCCCATCGGGCGCCGCGGGCGCGTCGGGCAGCAACCTGCTGGTGAGCGCCAGCCGCGACAAGTCGCTGAGGATATGGGATGTCAGCACCGGCTACTGCGTCAAGACGCTGCGGGGCCACGTCGAGTGGGTTCGGGATGTGTGCCCGTCGGCCGACGGCCGCTTCCTGCTCTCTGGCGGCGACGACTACATGGGCCGCTTATGGGATGTGTCCATGTCGCAGCCCGAGACCAAGGTCACCCTTATCGGCCACGAGCACGTCATCCTGTGCTGTGCACTGGCGCCGCCGACCGCATACGTCCATCTTGCAACAATGGCCGGCGTCAAGAAGCCCGCCACCACAAGCATGGCCGAGTTCATGGCGACAGGATCTCGCGACAAGACCATTCGGCTGTGGGACTCGCGAGGAACCTGCATCAAGACGCTGAACGGCCACGACAACTGGGTGCGGGGACTGGTGTTTCACCCGGGTGGCAAATATCTGCTCTCGGTGTCGGACGACAAGAGCTTGCGGTGTTGGGACCTCGCACAGGAAGGCAAGTGCGTCAAATCGCTGTCGGATGCACACAGCCACTTTGTCAGCTGTATCCGCTGGGCGCCGTCGGTCGTGAGGGAGCCTGCGGCGGCAACAGGTGCGAACGGGAGCGCGGGCGGGGCAGCCAACGGGGCGGGCGCGCAGGGGACGAGCAACGGGGCGGGCGGCCAGGACGTGCAGATTAAGTGCGTCATTGCCACAGGCAGCGTAGATCTCAACGTGAGGATCTTCGCCAACTAGAAGCATTGGCTCGGTTCGCCCGACCATGCGTCGAGCGTGTGGAAAAGCCCGAGTTGTGTTGGCAGCCGACAACGGCAAGCGAGCCGGTGCCAGCAGCAACAGCAGGTTGATTCGCCAACATGCACAGACCGGTTTCTTGCCCAAGCCGGCAAATGCCTGTCCGACGCCGCCAGCAAGACGAAGCCGCGACCCATCTCGACCAGGTCTGCACTGCAGAGGGGCATTCCCAGATCAAATCAGGCCGAGAAGAGACGTGATGATCATGACCTTCTCCAGGCTCGATGCGAGATCGGCAAGCTTTGTTGTCACAGGCAGGCTTTGCAGATGCCCGAGAAAAAGGCTGCTCACCATCAGATGGAAAAGGTGAGCATCAGATGGACACACATATACACCACACATGAAAACACGCCGGGACGCGACGGGATGCCTCTGGGCACGTTTTTGCAGGCCGTGTAGATATGACAGCGGACTAGTTACACACTACCTACCTAGATACCCGAACCAGACGATATACGAGACCATCTTTGCCTGGCCTGTTGTTGCTTCTCCCAGGTACTCCGTGTTGGCCACCATCTACCTTGTTCCAGAAACGCGGGTCGCTCGCCCAGGGATCGGGTACGCAGCACACTTGGACCGAGCTGCCTGGGATGGGAACTTGTTCTGGTTTGTTTGATCTGCATGAGAAGAAAGCCCGGTTGGTCGGTCAGATTGGAAGCATAAAGGCCAGCAGAATATGGCTGAATCTGGGACATGCAGTAAATATACTAGCGCAGGATGAGCCCACGCGATGTGGACGTCGTGGTGGGACGACATAGCCTAGGCTGCTCGTCAAAGTGGATTCGCACCCGGGGGACTCGGGATCGTCAAGGGCCTGGGATGGGAGGGATCCAGAAAGCTGGGGCTGGCTTTCAGGAGAGAAAAGAAGATACCGCAGCCGTGTGTAAGAGAAAATGGCAAGGCACAAACAGGGTGAGATACAGTGGGTTGCTTTTGTCGATTCATCTTGTCTACTTGCAAGCAAGCACCTTTTCAACAGTTGGACTACCCTTGACCTTAAGAAAAGAGCCTATCTTTTTTCTTTTGATCATCCATACAAGCTGGGTTTTTTCTCACAAGTGTGCTACTAGTTGGTAGAAACACGTTTCGAACTAATACGTCCGAATGGAGTAGGGCTGCTGCTAGCCGATCTTGTCGTCTTCGTTGGAGTCCGTCATGCGTTTTGTCAAGGAACGCTTTTCTCGTTGTGTCCAAAATTGCAAGCCGGGTGCCCATTTCCCTGTCTTCCCTGTGGAGATATTTGAAACCATAGGAAACCTACTCCGCGATGTGGTCACGCCAAAAACTTCCCCCGGCCAAATGCCTTGTTTTTCGCCATGCCATGTCCCCGGATCAGATTACGCAGCTTCCCCCAAACACGATCAAGGAGCACCCCCTCTTCTCTTATCCTCTTCTCCCATCCCCCTCGCCCACCTCTCACGTACATGTCCGGGATGGTGCCCAAGAAGGTCCGCGGCAACCATCGTGTCAAGGCTACTACTGGTTTTGTGTGTTTCTATCGGCCTGCCCCCCTGGCGTCGTCGGTCGACTGCGCGACCCAAGAGCGCAACGACAACGACTCGTGCCGTATCCCCGGCCGTCATCTCAGTTGGCATGGGCGCCTGATCCTCACTGGTAGCCTGGCGTGCCAGCCTGAGTCACCGCGCCGGCACGTCAAGCAGGCGGCCGGCTCGACGACGCGGCACCGCTCGCTGGCAAAGTTGCGCGACCAGCCGATTGAAGCGGGGATATGTCGAGGGCGAGCTGGCCGAGATGGTGGCGAATCACACAAGTTTGAGATGGCTGTGTTCCCCCGGGGGGGGGAGGGGCTACTTTCAGCAGCTAGACGGACTGCTTCAAGATGTCGCTAGGATAGGGCAATGGCAATCTGCGACGAGCGCTGCCTGGTGGGGGGGTTTTTTTTGTCTTCTTCCAAATATGCCAGCAATCTACCGGTCTAAACTTTGTCTTCTGGTTCGGCACAACCGTCTTCCAGAAGCCAGGCAGATCACCTTGATCTGCATCTGCATCTTCTTCTTCGCGTCCACTTGGGGACCCAGCGCCTAGGTTATTATTGGTGAGTTCTTCCCTCGGCATATCCGCTCGCGAGACATGGCCACGTCTACCGCGTCGAACCGAACTGGATATATACGTAAGTGGGATACAGTACGAACCACAAAATAAACATGCAGATCCCTTTTCTCCAGAGTCCATACACGCTCATTACAAACCCCGAATATACTATTACTATAGTACCTTCGAGCGAAGCGAGGTCGGGGGTCTGGGGGGAACCCCCAGGAAAAGACCGTTCTACCTTTTAACTTTCTTTTTCCTGGGGGTACCCCCCAGACCCCCGACCTCGCTTCGCTCGAAGATACTATAGTAATAGTGTATTCGGGGTTCGTAGGTGAGCATATAAGGAACCTACGATCTACTTGTTCATTTTGTGCTTGGCACTATATGCCTATGCCCAGGTACTTGTCCACCTGCATATCTATAGATGCCAAGCTCCCCCCAGTGAACTGCATTATTTGCTGCCCACCACTCTCTCTTCACGGTCAACGCGGACAAGGGCAACATGGGGTGCAAAGGTGTTCGTCCTGTGGGGCGGGCTATGCTGCTTCTGTTCGGTCTACGCCGTCTTTTCTCATACCCGAGACCAAGGACCTGTCACTTGAGCAGGTCGGCCAGATTGCCCGAGGGGACCACTCTGCCCGAGGGGACCACTCCGCGCACCTCGGCCCGCTGGGCGCTGCAACACCACCCTCGTGGCCGAGCTGGGGCATGGCTGACAAGAGGGGCGGTCCCAGGGCGGGCCACGTGGAGGACGTGGGCGGTAAGGAGGTGGCATAGGAATGACCGAGGTTGGCTGGGAAGGGTGGGAAAGAGAAAAGATGAGCGCTCGTCAAGAGGATTCATATTACTGCAACCTGTGTAACGGGTTGAGTGGCAGAGTCTATGTGGCTTGGCTGGATCAAATGTATCCGCGGATAGCCGCAGGGGCGAGGTTGACCGAGCTCTTTTCTTCTCGGTTCACGTGTTCTTTTGTCCTGATCGGCGTCAGCTAAATTAAGAAGAAGAGGAGTTGAAATAGCACGGCCCCCTCATCATGGGTGGAAACACTGAGATGAAGAACAATTGATGGGGATAGGTGGGTTCTTGGAAAGTAATGATCTAACTGTGGGCTGCTAGAATAAATATGTATCGCGAGATGCTCTTGTAATCGATTACACACTCGTGAGAACAAGCTAGCTCGTGTGACTAAACATTCGTTGTGTTTAGGATTGAATAACACGCCTTTTTTCCAAAAGTAGTTGGAAATGGCGGTCGCTCGCGAGTGTTTTCAATTGGTAGAGTGGATTTCGAGTACTGTCTCGCTTTCCACCCGTCGATGAAGATGATTCTTTTTGCCTTTGCTAGCCGTTCACTCGGCTCTCTACCAGTTCCTGTTTTGTTTTGTTTTCTCTTGTTTCTTTTTCCGTCACTATCTATCCTCGTTACACTGCTCTTGAGTTCCCCTTTTGGTACACTTCCCTTCCTTCGCCTTTTCGCCCCTCCTTCGCTGCTGTCGCCGCCGCCTCTAGTCCGGGCTCAAGATAAAGCCCCCATCTTGTTTGTTTTGTTACCCCTGAACACCAAACATCTTTTGCTTGGTTACTATTCCCGATTCAGCTTCCCGCGCCCCCTTCAAGATGGAGCTTGACGCAGTAGTGGTTTTTTTAGCGCCCACGCCAGCCTGGGTCTCGGGTAAGACAAGTCAAGTTGAACAAGGCGAGAAGGCGAGGTGTACTGACTGACAAAAGCTCCGCGACCGCGGCGATCTCGTCTGAGACACAGTCACCTGCACCCTCCATCTCAGCCGAGGGCCATGTCCCGCGGACCAGACACGTTCTCCGTCAAATGGCACGCAATCTATCCAAGTTAATACGGATTCTTTCCAAGCCTTCCAAGATGATCATTTTTTCCCCTGATCATTTCTTATCTCGTGGTTCCAGGGCCGCAGTGGTGCACTTGACGTCGGGCCGAGTCACTCGGACTCCATCGGCAAGGCTTAGCACGGCACACCTAGTCAGCGCATCTCTCTGATCGTCTGTGAAAATACGATAGATCGAGGGTCATGTGTGGGAGGTGTGAAAGACAACGAGCATGGCTCATGATGAGTTTCGTACATTGCGGTGACTGGTCAGGGATCACGAACCAGTCTTCTCTTCGCTGTAGTATAAAAGGGGGCCCTCCCCATGCTGTTCAACCTGGGTGAGGCTGCCTGTTCCCTCTTGTAAATAGTCAAGACAAGTTTTCAGTAACCCAGCTCGCCATGCCCGATCGAATACAAAAAAAAAGCATCATGGTATTCAATAACAGAAGCATCGGCCATGCCGACAACAACGACGACGGCGACGGCGGCGACAGCGACGGTGGCGATGACAGGAACCAGCGATCGTTGGGCCCGCCAGCGCGCCGTGCGGGCGCATGCCAGGATCTTACCCTGCAGCCCCGGGTGCTGTCGCACATCCACCCGCTCCTTCTCCACGAGAACGTCGGCGGCGGTCGCGGGAAATACGCTACCGTCAGCATCCTCGACCCGGTCATGCGCATCGAGCGGTCCGGGACGCGGGGCGGCCCGAAGGACCCGTACCGACCCGTGTACCGCATCACCGCCGGCTTCGTGATGCAGTTCACCATCAACAGGACTGGCGAGGAGTACGTATCTGTCATGCGGCGGGGGATCTAGAATCATAGAGGGAGGGATGGTCGGAGGGAGGCCCTGCGTTCGATGAGCACATCAAGGAGACTAGCTAACCCGAGCAATACACAGGGTGACGCGGCACAACCGGATCTTCGACTCGGTCAACATCCGCTATCTCTACCGCAGCGGCGAGCGGCACGACGTGCTGCCCAAGGGCGACTCGGTGGCGTCCAACATCCGGGTGACCAACGAGGACGGCGACACGCAGGACCTCAAGTTCGGCATCAACGCCACCGGCGGCAGCGGCCAGCCCTCGCCCAACTTCACCGTGCACACGCAGCATGCGTCGCGGATGACGTACGACCGCAACCTGCGCAGCTGGAGGAGGGCGCTGACCTTTGAGACGTGTGAGTTTTGTGTTGGCCGTTCATCCTCCTCTCCGGCAGCGACCTTTCGAGACTGATACGTCTTTTTCTGTCTCTCTTCCTCCATCATGTAGACCCCCCCGTGAGAGAAGCCAAGACCCGGGCGCTCCTACCTTTCCTCCCGCGCCAGCCGGCATCGCCAACGCCCGAGACGCCCGGCTTCCACGTCGCGTCCCCGCACGCCGAGCGGTGCTCGTGCCGGCGCCCGCGCCGATGCCGGCTGCGCGCTGGCGCCCTGTACGACCGCGCGGCGCACTGGTCTGGCCAGACCGAGGCGCAGCTGCATCTGTGGACGCCCGAGATCTACGAGGGCATGAGCTGTCCGATCACCATCACGCGCGAGGTCGACGCCGACCGTGTCGACCGCATCTTGGCTCTCAGCCATGAACAGCATGTACAGGAAGGAGGAGGAGAGGAAGAAGAGGAAGAAGAAGAGAAGCAGGCGACAGACCGAGACAACGGCTATTATCAGGGCCGCTATTCCGATCACGACAGCTACGGGGTGGAAAAGCGCCGGCCGGACGCATATTACGACGGCCTCGAGGAACTGCGGCGCCATCTGCATTTTGACTTTGACGTCGAGGTGCGCACGCGCGAGCTCGGCCGGGGGATCCGGGGCCTCTTCAGCTCGGCGGCGGAGCCGCCCGAGGTGCGGGCGCGACGCGACGCCGGCAGGCCCATGCCGGCGGACCGCTCGCAGTTCTGCGTCGCCAGCTGCGTCGAGAAGATCAGCTGGCCGCAGTACGAGACTCGGAACCTGCAGGGGGAAGCAGAGGAGCAGGTGAGTTTTGTGTGCCGAGTGGGCGGTGATTTGGATGGGGCTAGGAGAGAGAGAGCTGAGAAGGATGCAAGGATAGGGAAAAGGTGTTTGGGCGATGAAGGCTGATGATGATGATGTGTGTGTGTGCTCCAGATCTCCAAATTTGGCTTCTGCAGCCGGCTCAAGTCGTCGCAGGAGTACGAGTCGGCGAACAACGCCGTCGCGCCGCCAAACCTGGGGCCTCAGCAGCAGCAGAAAATCCCCGGGCGGGGCCGGATGCAGAACATTCAGGTGTCCAGCATCTCGCCAAGCAGCCAGCTCGCGCCCCTAACACCGGCCCGAAGGCGCGTGGCCTTCTCACCGGACGGGCGGCTACGGACGTTTGGGAGGCCGTTCGAGCCTTGGGACCCGCCCGTGTGGTGGGCAGGCGAGCAAACGGGCAACGACAGACGCCGGCCTGCCTCACCCCCTCCCCCCCCGACAGCTTCCACGCCACCACATCTCATCGCGGTAGCTCAAGGTCAGGGGCGCGTTGGATGGGCCGCGGATGTGCAGGTCAGGACGGCGGCGGCACCAGGATACCGCCAGGATGAACACGGACTGGGCTATTTCCGACGGCCGACGGTCGAGCTGGCTGTGCACCGGGGCGTCGGCGGCCGTGGCGACACAGAAGCGACAGTAACGCAGGGACGGCACACGGAGAGCGTGGGCGTTGTTGGTGGTGGCGGCGGTCGTGACTGGGACGATGATAGGGGCGGTGGCGTTGATATGGTAGAGTGGACAGCCGACGGAGACAGGCAGGAAGCTGCAGGGACAGGTCCAGGACGCCTGGCTGGGTCGCCTGCAGTGTCTCCTCCGCCACCTCCTCCGCCGCCACCGCCTTCTCCTAGCCAGACCAGAACCCTGGGCCGGCAGGAGAAAGACGAGAGAGGGTATGAGAGCGCGCAGGAGTCGCCGGTGTGCTCCACGCCTCCTATCTCGTCCCAGTCGCGGGCGCTACGGCGGATGAGGCGGAACTCGGATGGGATTGTGGGAGGGCTGGTGAAGCTCAAACGATTCTAAAGTGCGAAGCAATGGACGATTCTAAGTTACGAGGCAACAAATATTTCCAAAGTTGCGAACAAAAGGCGAGAGAGTTGGTAAAGGGGCGATGAGGATGGGAATAGACTCGATGCGAAGCCAGTAATTAATGTGAGTAGATTCTATAGGATGTGCTCGCTAATACTCTTCTTGGCGAAATGAAATGGAAACAGAAGTCTCGTAGAGAAGGAGCTCTTGCGACATGTCAACATTGCCCCTGAAAATATCCGTACTGGATGGTACCTGAGGTCTACTCGTTCCAAGGGGCAACCTGCGCAGAAGCAAGCGCGAGAATATTAGCAAGCAGATCGGATCAAAAACGCCCCTTATATCACCGTCCCTTCTTACAGTACCTTTTCGTCGCTCATGCATGTCGACGTCGACCTCAGACTCTACTTTCCTGCCAGCCCATATAACTGTAGTATCTTCGAGCGAAGCGAGGTCGGGGGGTCTGGGGGGTACCCCCAGGAAAAAATCAAGGTTAACAGGTAGAGCCTTCTTTTCCTGGGGGGGGGCGCGAAGCCCAGGGCAGCAGGCTCGGCGCGACGGTGCTCTGCACCGTGCCGTCGGGGCCATGGACG
>WXYE02279640.1:0-13090 GCA_011319275.2 Echinosphaeria canescens | reverse complement strand
CCCTTCGTAAAAAAAAAAAAAAAAAAAAAAACAAAAAAAAAAAAAAAGTGGGTTTTATTTTTTGGTTTTTTTTTTTTTTTTTTGGTTGGGCCCCCACCCCCCCCCCCCCCCCCCCCCGCGTGTAAGAATCGACTACCTCCAGACATAAATTTCACAAGGAACCCAACATCGATTTCACAGGGGCACCCGTTCCATATACCCAACCATCATCTTCCCTCGCTTGGCTCGGCCTCGGCACCCCGGCACTTACGTTATCAGCACTCAAGTTCCTTCCTCTGTCGGTTGTCGGTCTTGTACTCCTGTACATCCGGGGCACAGCCCGACGTTGCAACGTAGCGCACGACGTGGGATGATGAGACATCCCCGAGAAAAACCGTTGGGTCAGCGCTAAAACCCCCGTATGGGAAAAAAACATGGTTCTGGGGAAAAAGGGGAGGAATAGAAAAAAAAAAAAAAAAAAGAGCGGGGGAGGGGGCCAACGGGGAAAACGGAAACGTCGTCCGTACCTGTTCTGTTACGTATTTGCCATGTGTACATATACGCAACAACACAACAACACAACATACATACGTACAACAACACTACGCAAGCACGGACGGGGGAGCGACGCACGGCGGCGGCGGGAGCGGCGTGGTGGTGCAAAGTTTGTGTACAGTAGCAGAACAAAATACAGGAAGGAGGGCATGCGCGTCCTATTGCAGTACAGTACTGTACATACCTCGCTCCCTTCGGCATATTGCACGATTAGGCCACTGGGGGGGGATCTAAACCTTATTGCTAACTTCTACTGTACTTGTGTCATTAGATAGATAGATAGATTAGCTACAAATAGACTTCGCTTAGGTCTGTGGAGGCCGGGTGTCGTGGGGTCGCATCATTTAACTGGACAATTGGAATATGTATTTTTGACTAGGAGCGAAGACACCAAGCTCTCTCTCTCTATCTGCGGGGGGCAAAAAAAAAAAAAAATTTGTGTCAACAATGGATGGAATCATGATTACTGCCAAGGGTAATTCCTGGCCAGATTACTACTACCTGCAAACTGTTGGGAATCGACATCTCCTTCTCTGATACTACTACTGTACTACTACTTACTTACTACCAATGCTACAGTGCCAGTCACAAAATAACCATGTAGATCATAGGGTCCGTATACGCTCATTTGCTGACCCCGATTAAACTGTTACTCTGTTGTTGCTCCAATCTCTTCGAGCGAAGCGAGGTCGGGGGTCTGGGGGAAACCCCCAGGAAAAAGAAAAGAAAAAAAGGTGAAAGGTCGAAAGGTAGAACGCCCTTTTTCTGGGGGTACCCCCCAGACCCCCGGACCTCGCTTCGCTCGAAGATACTACACAATCGAGGTCAGTAAATGAGCGTGTATGGATCCTAGGATCTACATGTTTATTTCGTGGCTGGCACTGTACATACTATGCCATGAGAACTTCGGAGTACGTCAAGTCATGTTAGGTTCTACGTAGGTAGGCAACCAAAGGACTTCGGTAGGTAGGTACAAGTAATCAAAAGGGGCCGGTAATATTAACAACCGACCACACTGCTCTCAAGGGCCGGCATTTTCCAAGGGCCTTCTCAAAACCCAACAGAAAAAAATCCCGAGTTTCATCATCGTCCTTCTTTCTTGTCGTTGCCCTCCTTCCCCAAACCCCCAGCTCACCATCAGCTTCTATGTCTGGTAGCTCCGAGATGTTGTTATCGCATTAGCCCTCTCCTCCCTCTCCCCCGCTCTCCCGCTCTTCATCTGGGGTATCTACAACTGAGTGCCAGCCGGAATGTCCGCCGTGCCTGGTCGCTGCTGCTGCTGCTGCTGCTGCTGCTGCTGCCTCGAGACGGGCGACTTGGCCTCGCCCTCTTCCGAATCCTCGTCGCTCACCGCGCGGCTGCTGTCTTGAGTGCCACTTCGGCGGCTCTTTGTCATCTGGGTAAATTGAGTCAGCCAGTCAGCAGCCGGACAAGTCAGCTTCTCAGCCTCCCAACCATCAAGCGGCCCTCGTAGCAGTTAGGATGAAAGGAAAGGAGGAAAAAAAAAAAAGAAAAGAGACCCGACTGAAGGGAGGGATAGAGAAAGAAAGAGGGGGGGAAGAGGGGAAAAAAAAAAAAAGGCGACATGCACCCACCCAAGACCGCACACCCCCCACCAGTCCGAGCGTGTAGCCGGTGATGAAGTCATTGACATTGGGCCTATCTCCGCCGCCGCCACCGCCGCCGCCGCCGCTATTCGCTGTCCCCGTCGGGCTCCGCGGCGGTAGGCCGGCGGAGGTCAGGGGGACCTGAGCCGCTGCTGCTGCAGTGTTACCAGACCGAGGGCTCTGAGGCCGGCTCGGCGGCCGGCTCGCGGGCCAGAACTGGCGCAGCTCGCGGCTGAGCTCCTGTCCGGTCGTGGCCCAGTTGCTGCGGATGTTGTCTCGCAGATCCTGCACATGGCGTTTCAGGTCCAGCTCGTTCTTCTTGAGCCAGCTGACGTTGAGGTCGTGCCGCGAGGTGCCCCGCTTCAGCTGGCGGTAGATGTACTTTTCATAGTCGCGCACGATCCTGTGGGGGGAGGGGGTTGATTGTCAGCGAAAAAAAGACGAAAAAAAAAAAAATGGGATGACAGTATTTCAAAACAAGGGATAAAGAAAAAAAAGGGAGGATTCTTCATCCAATGAAGGCGTACTTTGTGATGATGCCCGTGGTGCTCACGCCCTCGGTGCGCTGCGTAACCAGGAACTTGCCGGCGGCCTTGATGGGCGCGTAGATGTCGTCCCCTTCGTCGGCGCCGTAGGGGATGTCGTCGTGCGCGACGTAGTCAATTTGGTGGCGCTCGAGAAAGTCGGGCGTCACGCACCACGGGCAGTCCTCGACCACCTCGTCGACCCACTTGCAATGCCGCAGCGTCTCGGCGCGCTCCTTGCCCGACAGCACCGTCAGCCCCTTGCGCATGTACGTCTCGTCGTCGCCCGTCACGCCCACCAGCAGGTAGACCTCCGGGAAGGCCTTCTTGGCCTGCTCGAGCTGTCGCATGTGCCTGTTGAGGAGAAAAAGAACCAAGAAACGGAACAGGTCTCGGATTGTCAGCGGGCTGTGAGAAGGGGTTTTGGGTTGGGTTGGGCTGGGTTGGTTTGGTTTGGGTGTGTATGCGTGTTATACCCCAACGGGATAGAGAAGACGGCGGCCGTCCGGCGCGTACCCCAGGTGGAACAGATCAAAAACGCCGTCGGCGTAGACGCGCACCGGCCGGCCCGCGGGCGGAGGGTTGGTCTTGTACCCCACCGGGTCGGTCAGCTTGCCAAGAGGGGGCGGGGGCATGTGGGTGGTGGCGGCGCCGCCGGCGGAAGGCTTGCGCGCCCCCTTCCGCGCAACTCTCTCGGCGATGTCGACGCTCGCCTCGGTGGTGTCGCTAGGCTCTCCCGGATCGAGGGACTGGACGTGTTCGGACTGGGACCCGGCGGCGGCGGCGGCGGCGGCACCACTTCCACCGCTTCGACCACCACCACCGAGGGACGATTCGCTCGTTAGGGTCGAGCTCGCGCGGGCGCGCTTGTTGACGGGAGGGTAGATGGCGTCGGACGATTCGGACTTTTTGTGGCCGAGTGGGAGGTGCGGGCCGGACTCGGCCGCGGTGGTGTCGCCCTCCTCGCCCGACGCATCGCGCGACTCGGGCTGGATAGGGTGGCGGTGCTGGTCCATCATCATCATCATCATATCGTCTGCCGCAGCGCCGCCTGGGCTGCCGGATCCTCCGAGTCCATTTCCACTGCTGGCGCTGTTGTTCAGCGTGCCGGTGGTCGAGCTGCGCTTGCGTTTTCCACTCCCCGCCAGCGAAGGGGGGTTTGAGGCCGGTGACATGGTTGGAGACGTGACCGGAGGAAGGTCTTCTTTGGGTGAAATAAGCGTAGGAGTTGTGCTGCTAGTAGTAAGTAGTAGTTGTGCTAGCAGTGCTAGGCAACGGTTCGGACGACTGGTGCTTCAGCCGAAAACAGAAAAGGGGTGAGCTGGGTCGATGGGCAAGGCTGGAGGCACGAGAGTATATAGGAACTGTAGCTCGCAAGGTCGCTGGAGGCCAGTAGTCTAGGGCCACCAGGAAACTGCTCGAGGCACTTGGAACGTCCGAGTCCAAGCAGAATGCCTTCCGCAGAGTCGTTTCGTTCTTTCGTCTTTCGGCCTGAATCGTCAGGTTCCGAGGTCCCGAGAGCGCCAGCGGTTTCTAGGTTCTGATGTACAGCTCCTCGGGCCGAGTCGAGTTGCGCGCGTGCGTCAAAGGCCCTCTCTTCTGCGACCTAGTCGGAATAGGGTACGGGGGAGGAGAGGGGAGGGTAGGGGTGGGGAGGGGAGGGGAGGGGAGGGGAGAGGAGGGGGACGGGGGAGGGAGAGGAAGGGAGGGAGAGGAACTGCGGGGAGGAGTGTCGACTAGATGTCAACGGCGGTGGATAAATAGATACGAGAACAATCATCGGCTGCAGGAGCCAAGGCTGGCCGGCTGGGCGTTCGGGAAGATGGAAGATGGGGGGGGGGGGGAGTAGGAAGCCAGGAGAGACGCCAGGTGGATGCTAGGGATGCTAAGGACGGCGATTTGTTTTCTTTTGGGTGTTTTTCTTTTAAGTGGAGGGAAGGAGGAAGGAGCTATTATTGTTGATTGTGACCGACTTTGATGCAGCAGCAGCGACGACCCAGACCCAGTTGCCGGCTACAACGTCCCGTCGAGCCCTTCCATTGTGGAGAAGCTGTCCAAGCAAAACAAGCAAAAACATGTTCGCTTCACTGTTCTCAAGTGGCCAGATTTTTGTTTTGCCCCTATCCTTGTCAATTGGTTCATCGTTCAAAGTAGGGACCACGCGTGGATTGCATGACGTAATTACTCATATTTCACTCATATCATCGTCACTCATGTTAGACTCGTCACGAGCTGGTGGTGATGAAACAAGCCAAAATCATGATGTCCTCCTCTCCTCCGTCACATTTCATCCAATCAGCCAGCGGAGAGCAATCGGTTACACTCTGGCTAGGGAGGCATATCTTGTTTCTTGCAACCTTCGCGAAGGGCATCGAAGGGCATCGAAGAGACTTGATTTCCAGACCAAAGATTTTACCTACAGTGCCAATCCCAATAAACATCTAAGATCTTAGGATCCGTACACGCTCATTTACTAATCCCGATTATGTAGTATCTTCGAGCGAAGCGAGGCCGGGAGTAACCCCAGAAAAAAAAAAAAAAAAAAAAAAAAAAAAAAGTTCCAAGGTAGAGCGACCTTTTCCTGGGGGTTCCCCCCAGACCCCCGGCCTCGCTTCGCTCGAAGGTACTATATTGTAGTACAGTAACAGTACAATCGAGGTTATTAATTAAATGAGCGTGTACGGACCTTGGTGATTGGCACCGTACGAATGCGATAAGTACCCCCAGGGGAAAAAACTATTTATTGTATTTAGGGGCTCGCTCGTCTAACGTCCCGTCATCATCATTATCATCATCATATCAATCTCGCGGGGCAAAATGTGTACAGCGAACTCGGAAGAAATATAAGGAGAAAAAAAGGAGCGAGATATAATGCACCCAACACCCACGCGTATGCAGGATGGGATAAAACAATCTCCCGGCGCGCTCTCATGCCTAACCCTAAAAACAAAAAACCAGTGGCTCACGAGACCGGCAACTCGCAAATTGGACACAAAGTAAAAAAAAACCCTCTCGTCCCTCGCTCCATGTATTCGAAGCTTGCCCTCTCCCTCCCTCACGTCTACCGGTAACAGCCCGTTCCTTCCCTCTTCTCTCCGCCTCTCCCTCCTCCTCCTCCGGCCCATACAGCCTTCCTCCTCACGGCCGCAGCACCGCCTTGAACTTCCACACCCGGTGCCGTCCGCAGCGGCTCGGGTCGCCGGGCTTGCCCATGTAGCAGTAGGGCTTGGCGTCGTCGGGCGCCGCGGGCCCGAACTTCTGCTTGACCGAGCAGTACTCGGCACCCGTGCCCATCCACTCCTGGATGTGCTTGTACAGCTCGCAGCGCGATGTGACGCACTTCCGGCAGTAGGCCTGGCCGGGCACGCGCAGCTTCGCCAACGGCTGGGAGGAGGAGGAGGAGGAGGAGAGGCTGGTCTCTCCTTCGGCTGGAGAAAAGGAGACAGGGGTTGCATCCGACGTCGTCGCCGTCGTTTGCGAAGGAGCAGCAGCAGCGGCAGTGTCAGCCGGGACAGCAAAATGAGGGCATGGCGAGGTCGGAGGGGATGCTGCAGCAGCTGTCGTTGATGACGCATGGCACGGCGGCGAGTCCGTCCGCGTGAAGATGGGCGCCGCGGGCGAGAAGGCGAGGGTGCCGCTGGCCGAGGCGCGGTTTGCCACCCACCAGGCCCACTCCAGCTCGTTGGGCCCGATGCGGGAGGCCGACAGCGGCACGACGCCGTGCATTCGCCGGTGGATGCTGTACAAGTGGCTGTTGGTCAGGCCGAGACAGGTGCTGTCGATCGGGTCGAGGAAGTCGAAGATGGAGTAGTGGATCTCGGCCGGCAGATCCATGAGCGTCATGTGCGCCGACGACCGGTGGTAGTGCGGGATCGGCTCGTGCTGCATGACCGAGTACGAGCGCCGTGGAGGTGGCAGCGGCGGCCGGCGGATCACGCTCGTGTCCTTGGCCACGGGCCGCAGCGGGCGGCCCACTCGCCGCTCGTCTATCTCTGACCGTGCCGTCGCCATGACCGCCGCCACCGCCGCCGCCGCGGACCTTTTGCCCTTCTCGGACGGCTCTTTGCGCTCAGCGGGCCGGCCGGGGCTCCCAAGAGGGGAGGGCGGTGCCTCTGGAAGGTGGGCAGGCTGGCAGTGGTCGACAATCTGGGACCTGGACCTGCGCGGCGCGTGCCTGCCCCAGAAATCCAGGGCCATCATGGCGTAATCCTCCCTGTCAAGTAGTGACGGGCCAGCAGAGCCGGTGTGGAGGAGCTGGGTCATTGTGATGACGGCTCAAGCTGCAAAGGGTCGATCCGTCCAACTACTTGGCTTTAGAGGAGCAAAATCGCCCCAAGGAGGAAGTGGCTGATTCAGGCGGAAAAGTCTAATAGTGTGTGTGCGTGTGTGTGTTCGTGTGTGTATGAAGCACAGTATTCAGGCCTCGTTAATCACAGTGGCTCAGCCGGTGATTGGAAGCGTGAGCGTCAGCTGGAGGGGGAGGGTTGGTGATATGTAGTTTGTCTTGGCAGCCTTGGAGCGGTGGGGGAGAGAAGAGAGGGGAGGAGTAGGCCGGCGGTGATACGTCAGAAGATGAGAATGGGTTGCGAGCGCTTTCAAGTGAGCCCGAGCTGAAAGCATGCAGATGAAGCTGCAAAGGTCTTGAGGATCCTCAATAGCAAGATCATGAGCAGCGCCTGGATGTATAAAAAGAGGGTTGAGAGGCGGAGGAGGAGGAGGAGGGGGGGGGCGGGGGCGGGGGCGGGGGGAGGGGGCATGCGAAAAGAAAGGGAAAAAAGGCAAAGAGAGGAAGGAAGGGGCTAAGGTCGTGTGATTGTAGGACGGGCCAAGAGTTGGGGGCGGAGGTAGGCTGAGCTGATATATTGACCGGCCCGTTGTCAACAGCTGGCCTAAAAGATGATGGCGTCTGTAGGGTGCATGTATTCTCGCCTCGACCCAACAAGGTTATCCCAACCAGAGACGAGTTGCTCAAAGCTGTTGATCAATGTCGCTGATCCAGGCTCGATCCAATCGGGGTGGCCTTGGCGGGCGGAATTGGTTGTGAAAGGGATTGGCGCGCTTCGAGGCCGCGTGTGTGTGTGAAGCGGTGGTGTGATGAACTGGCGCTCTTTGCGCTCTTCGTGTCATCAAGGTTCAGGGCTCAGCAAAGGGGCGGGAGAACGTTCCAGGACCGGTTTCCGTGGGGGAAGGGGGAAGGGGGAAGGGAGGAGAGAGATGTGGGTCCCCCGTATTTTCCCCGCTTTGTCTCACTAGTCGATGACGTCGCTGACGGATGCAGACGGATTCGGAAGCGAGGCGGATTATTGTCGATAGACGATGATAGGCCAAACGATGATAATGTCCTACAGTAACGTTGAAGTTGGAAGTAGTTGATTATCTTTTTTTTTTTTTTACTTTTTAATCTTTTTTTAAACTTTTTTCCTTTTTTTCTCTCTTTCTTTTTAGAGTTTATTTTTTATTTTCCTTTTATTTTCCTTTTTTTTTTTTATTTAGTTTCTTGAGTTTTTACTTGCTCTGTGCTTACTTAGTACAGGCAGGTAGGAGGTCGTCCTGCTCATGTACGATTGCGGTGTTACCATGTAGACACACGAGTAGTAGTGGGCATGGCGTACGATAGACCCGCTGGATAACGGGATGCCAGACGACTCGACTTTGCTAAGACTAACACTGAGTCGGACTCAAGTTACTGGCTGACTGGCCGGCCTCACCGGCTTCTCTTCTTACGTACACCCTACCCCCTTGTACGATGGCGCATTGATGGAAGGTGGATTTCAATCGTCAACGTCCATCAACCGCCGGCTTCCGCCGTTTTACCCGTCGAGCCACGCGGGTTTTCACCTGAACGAGAAAAAAAAAAAAAAAAAAAAAAAAAAGCCGTCAGCCTCACTTCCGGCAGGGCACCGCCCGTCTTCCTCGGTACATTCCCGAGCCCTTCCCAGGCCGGATGGTGGGAAGAGACCGTGCCCGGGGACCCGTAGCCCGTCCCCCCTTCCCCTCATCCGGCGGTCCTATCTATGGGCCTGTGGTGCATAGCCCTGGCCCATCGATTGGGGGATGGAGGGGGGTATGAGGAGGAGGATGAGGGGAATAAGGGGAGGGGCAGCATCCGAGGTTCCAGGCCGCCCCCTCCAGGCCGCGGCTGGTATTTACGCCTTGCCGGTTCCCCTAAAGCAGGCAAAAGAGACCCATGACCGACAACAAAGTTCGACCGAGGCCCAGGCGCCGGCCCATGACTGGCCTCCAATCATCCTTTGGCCGTCCTGTGGCCGTCCTGTGGCCGTCCTGTATCTACACGCCATCTGGGTTCCTAGATAGATGGCCCGTCCCCCACAGACCGTCCATACCAGGGCCAGTCACCCGAGCTGCTGCCACAGCGGCTAGCGGATGGCATGGGGGCCGCAGGAAGTGGACTGGTGACAGGAAAGACTACCTCCGAAGCCTCGGCTTCCGCTATACAAGGGACATATCTGGCTGTGCATGTTCTATATGCACTGTACAGTATCTACATAACTAGGCCTTGATTGCGCTGCATACGTGTATTTGCTGAATAGTCGGGCTGTCCAGCCAACCATGTCCCTCCGAAGCCGTACAGATGAGTGGTGCGAATTCGTGGAGGGACCGTTGCGGGCACCAGGAGACAAGTCCACTTCATTGAACAAGTAGGTTTACTTGTGCCAATCACAAAATAAACATGTAGATCCTAGGGACTGTACACGCTCATTCGAGCGAAGCGAGGTCGGGGGTCTGGGGGGTACCCCCAGAAAAAGAATGCGCTCTACCTTTGAGCCTTTTTTTTATTTTTATTTTTATTTTTCCTGGGGATTCCCCCCAGACCCCCGACCTCGCTTCGCTCGAAGATATTATAGGACCCTAGGATCTGCATGTTTATTTTGTCTTTCCCTTACTGCCTGACTGCCTCATCGACATCATACTCCTCGAGGAGCGGGGCCGACACACCGGAGCGGTGAGCATGGGGATCAGCATGATCAGGGCGCGGAGGGTGGCAAACTTTGCCAGAGGCGCAACGGACATTTGGGGATTTTCATTGTTCCTGCTCGCCATCCATGTATACACCCTGACACCTGACGTTAGGAGAGGAAGAGGAACAGGTATCCTTGAGGCGTGTGTTTATGTAACTTGCTTGGTAGGCGTTTCAGGCAAAATGTGTTTGCATCCACATACGCAATCCTGTCCATCCATCTAATCCGGGGGGCCGATCTCGCCGAAGAAGTAAGCTCTCCTTGCGATAAGTGGCTGGCTTGACCGGACCAGTTGTCAGTCCGATAATCGGATTCTTACATTTGCTGGTTCTTTGATTGGGCGTCGAGGAGGGCAATCATCCTATCAACTCTCCTGTGGGTTGAGCGTGTGAAGCAAAGACCTACACGCGCTTGTCTCTTATACAATACTATGTGTATGGGTGCGCAAAAGATCCTCGCTCGCGATAGGAAATAAGCTCGGTAACAAGACGTTGGGCAAAGGTCGTCGAGAAAACGCCAAGACTTGACCAAAGCAAAGCGGGCAAACGCCTCGCGCGTGTGTGCGCGCCAAACACGTGCGCACATGGATAGCTCAGCCTTGTTGGAAGATACACGGGATGCCCGCCATGCGGATAGAGACGAGGCTATGAATGCAGATGGGGAGGCGGCCATGCAGGAAGAGGGGTGATAGGGGGGAGGGGAGGGGGGTGGGAAGAGGAGCAGAGCAAGAAGGATCAAGGAAACGCTCGAGAAGTCGTGATTAGACTATTGGAACTGCGCAATTGACAGCAGGCCGGGAAAAGAGACAAGAGGACAAGCAAACGTAGAGAGGATGTGTGTGTGTGTGAAAGAGAGAGAGAGAGAGAGAGAGAGAGAGACCGATTAGCAACAATCTTCTCTCCTGCCCCAGTATTTATCAACTACAAGCACGCACGCATGCACACGCACACGCACACGCACACGCACACGTACACGCACACACACACACACGCACACACGCACATACGCACATACGCACACTCTTTCTCTCTTCCACCCGCCTTCTCCTCCCCACGGAAGCTGTCGACCCCTCCTCCCCCTTTCCCCATCCTCCTCACACGGCAATCCAGATGAGCATGATGACCACGTCCAGCCCCCTGTTCTCGCCGTCGTACTTGTAGCTGAACATGCCGTCAAGCTTGTCGTTCCAGTACGCCCCCGTCGCGCTGTGCATTCCGCGGCGGCCCGTCTGCGGGGGTGCAGCAGCAGCCGCCGGGGATGGGCCCGCCCCCGCCCCCGCCCCCGCCCCCGCCCCTGCCGCATCCGACCCGCCCAGCGGCCGGTTGAGCTGAGAGCTGGCGACTAGGTGCTGCACGATGGTGCTGTTGACCACGAACTTGTACGCGTTGGACGATGCGCCCTGCGGCGTGGCCTCGGACTGCACGGCCTTGAGCATTTTTTGCTGAGGGGGGGGTCAGTACAGCGACGGGTACAGTGCCGTGGAGACAGCAGCACAACGGCAACGGCAACGGCAACGGCAACGGCAACGGCAACACAACGGCAACAGCCTATGTGATATATGATATATGACACGGGTGAGGCGTCACATTCCGGCCCGTCTCGACAACCTTCTAGTGCTCGTTGGAGGGAGAAAAAGGAGAAGAGGAAGAAGGGGAAGCTCGCCACACTTACAATGATGGCCTCGTTCCAGGCTGGTGTCTTGGGATGCTCATAATACTGGACGTCGGCGAATATGCTGTTGCAGACCTGCGACGGGGGGAGGTGGGGATCGTGTTAGAGGGCCAGCCCTTTCTCCCTCTCTCCCTCTCCTCTCCCTCTCCCTCTCCCTCTCCCTCTCCCTCTCCCTCTCCCTCTCCCTCTCCCTCTCCCTCTCCCTCTCTCCGTCCCCCTCTCTCCTCCCCCACCTCTCTCGCCCGCGCACGCGACGGTGGGCCAAGAACGACAGCGGGAGAGGGTGCTTGGCCGGCTCAACTTACATCGGAGGTTATCTGCTCCAGACGCTTAATCGGGACAGGCTGTAGGCGGCCATTATTAGCGACAGCTCCACCAGCCAGAGGAGAAGCCAGAGGCGGCGGCAGGACACCAAGCATACCGGGGGAGCTGGTGACGCCATTGTTTATGCTCTTGTGCCTGTGTTGTTGCGGGGCCCTGTTGTTGTTGTTGTTGATGTTGTTGTTATCCTAAGAGAGCGGCAGGTGTCTTGGATCTGCAGGAAGTTGGCGTCAATTTCTGGCTTGGAGGCAGGTTGCTAACGTATGCAGGAACCCTGTCGACGTGTGATGCGGAGGGAACTGGGACGGTGAAGGACGAGAAGTTCGTGCTTGTTGTCGCTGTTCCTTGTTATGGGCACATGTCAGCAAGAGAGAAACAGTGAGGAAAAAGAAAACACAAGATCAAGTGAAAAGACATGCGTGAAAACGAGCTGCATAGGATATACACACTTTTACTCACTCACAGCTGTCCTTCATTGGGCTTTCGTTGCTCCGCCGGCCTCTTTTACCCCTTGCCGAGGAGCTTGTCGCCGGCGCTTCTATTTGTTTATTCGACTGCGGGGCAACGATCGCAAGGCCTTTGCCGGACAGGCTCGAGGCCTTTGCCGGATAAGGCCCAAGGCTTTTGGAGAAGCGCGGCAGGCATCACGGTTTGAGGTGGGTCTTCGTTCGGTACTACCTCTTCGGGTATAATGTTTTCTTCTTGTTCTTCGATGCGTTTTTTTGCTGTCACCGCCGTCCCCGCTATCCGGTAGAAGGAGAGAGGAAAAACAAGCGCCAGCCTCTCTCTGTCTCTTTTTTTGGGTTCCCGCGCGTCCGGAAGAATAAGTGCCAGCCAGCCTTTCTCTGAAGTAATATTGCGCGAGCGCGCGCCGAAGCAGCTCCTCTCCTGCACCATGTCAAGCCAACCGCTCCTCCAGACCGCGCAGGGTATGATTGATGTTTTCCCCTCTTCCCTCTCGCCCTTTCCCTCTACCTACCCCCGACCTCTCGTGCCAGCTTGACATGATATGCTTGTCATATAGCATTGCTACAATGCTTGTTACGTATATAGCATAGCTATACCTCGACTACCTGTGCGAGTTTCCCCGTCTCAGCTCACCAACACCTCCCCCCCACCCCCCCTCAACTAGGCAAGCGCATCGCGCTCCCGACGCGCGTCGAGCCGAAGGTGTTCTTCGCCAACGAGCGCACGTTCCTGTCGTGGCTCAACCTGACCGTGGTTATCGGCGCGCTGGCCGTGGGCATGCTCAACTTCGGCGACCGCCCGGCCTTTGTGTCGTCCTTCCTGTTCACGGCCGTGGCCGCCGCCACCATGGTCTACGCGCTGGCCACGTACCACTGGCGCGCCCGCTCCATCCGCATGCGCGGCCAGGCCGGCTTCGACGACCGCTTCGGTCCCACCTCCACTGGCACTTTGGCGGCCTTCCTCGCCGCATCCCTTGCATACGGCC
>WXYE02279542.1:0-14362 GCA_011319275.2 Echinosphaeria canescens | reverse complement strand
GCAACGTGATAGTAGAACGTCAAAGTAGTACGCTTATCGTCGCTGGCTGGTTGTCATCATGCGTAGCCGAAACAGAACGGCGTCTCCGCTAGTGCTGCAGGCGCCTTGCGATGATACACAGGAGCAACAGACCCTGTTCGTTGTCGAAGGCAGCAAGCGCGGGCCTAGTTGCACTTTTCGTCTGCTGCGCCTGCCGCCACACGATCGTAGCGCAACACTCACATTTCGCGCACTTTGGGTGCAATGTAGCGGCAGTACCACCACTGGCGAACCGCATCAGCAATTTATGGTGCCCGACGGCTTTGTGACTGTCACCGTCGACTTTGAGACATGAATTGACGTAAGTGAACGTAAATGAATGATAAATGAAAAGAAACAGAATGATTTTTTTTACTATTCGATTTCTATTCGACACTTTCCAACTGTTTAATTTCGAAAATGTACTCGCGCAATGTCATTCTGCCATCGATAAGACAGCGCAGGCGGATGTCAAATTCATTCGCTTTTTGTAGCGGTATGGCAGAAAATGCAAGAGTCTTGGTTGCTTCGATACCGTCGCGCCATGGTTCATATTGATCAGACTGGGCAATATAGATGTTTGCACATTGTGGCTCGTCGTCTTGCTTTTTCTCAACATATTCGTAAATGATGGTCGTAAATCTGCTCAAATCGACCAAGGCACTGCCAAATTTTACAACTTCATCTGTATAATTATTGTAGAACGAATGCTGCCTGAGCAGTGAAAATTGAAACACTTTTTGATCACTCATTTTTTCGAAAAAAAATCAATATTGCAATCAAATTAAATTGATTCTCCAAATTAAAATATCAAACAATGAGTGAAGAAAATAACAAAAAGCGCGGTGGAGACGACTCGGGTTCTTCTACGGTTTCTTCTACAGCCGAATCACCAAGTGCACCAGTTGCTCCTCCAAAGAGAGCGCGAATTGCATCGTCGTTGCAAAGGACAGATTTAAAAATTGGACAATTGCTGTACGTTGGCATTCCTCGACACTCGCGTCACGGCCCTGTAACCACGGAACATAAATTCTGGCGCGTACAAGGCTTTACAAAAGCCGGACTGCCACGCGTTCAGTCGCTACCACTCATCAAAGGCGAATGGCAGCCAGTTTTGGGAAAAAGGGACGAAGAACAGCAACGTGTTTCACCAGATCTCAATGCAGAGTATAATCCGATGTATCACAAAATTCTTAGCGCTGGAAGCCAGGGTCGAATAAAAAGCGATGGTCTTTGCGTGCGGCCTTTTGATCCGACTGCAGAGTTTTGGGAATATCGACTGACCGCAGAGGCAATGGCTTTCTATGCTCTTGGAGATTGAAAACGTTTTTAATTTTTTGTTTCAGCAATTGCTACACGCTTCATACATTGCTCAATAGCATCGAACGCGTGCGGAATGTGCGGATAGTCGGCAAGCAGTTTGTCTGTGTTCAAGACACAGTTGGAACGACCCGCTTTCAGAATGAGCGCCTGCTCTTCCAGGGAAAAGTTGCGCCATTCAAATTGCGGTTCGACGTGCTGCTTGTACGCAGAGAGCACCTGATTGTGCGACACAGCACCCGGATTGACAAAATTGTACACACCGGTGCAACCGCGCAGACACATATCGAGCCCGACAGGCAACAGATCGTGCAATACAGTGACCGAGTTGGCAACGTCAACTACACGCTCGTAGCGAGTGATTTTGGTGACAAATGACCGCGCATTCAGATCGTCCGAGATTGGCATTCGCAGGCGCAGATGCAACACGTGCGCGCCATACTGAGCCTCGTCGAAAATCAGCCTCTCGGCCAGCGCTTTGCCGCGCGAGTAGGCCGAGCCGACAAAATTGGGCGGATCGCTCTCGGTAAACGGTGCCGACTCTGGCGTCGAAGTGTACAGGCATCCAGTCGCGAAATTGGTCAAATGCACCTTGTGTCGCCAGCAGAGGTCGGCCAAGTTGACAGTGCCGAGCACGTTGGCCAGCACAGTATCTTGTCTGTTCGACTCGCACCAATCGACATTTGGTCGGCCAGTGACGCCGGCACAGTTGATCACTCGATCCACTATTTCGCCAATAATTTCCTTTTCGACAGCAGCGCGATCTTCGAGGCGCTCCTTACCGACCACAACGGTGTGACCGTCTTTGCGCAGCATCGCCACCACCTTTTGGCCAATCCAACCTGTCGCACCGCCGTAGACGAGAATTCTCAAACTAGAAGCCTTGCCAGTGCCGAATAAACGCATATTGTTGCTACTAGCAGCACTGTGCTCACTGTTTATTGTCGTACTCATTGTTGTTCACAGTTGTGTTCTTACAATTTGTGCAAAGATTGCATTGTATTTTGAACCCATTTATCGTCGTCTTCATCATCACCGTGCTCTCTGTGTTTTGCATTAGTGCCGCTTTGCGCTGCTGTACCCACGGTATCGATTTGCACCGCACCCATCTCCAAATCGCGCACTTCTGGACGCCACCGACGATAATGACCGGCGAAATTGGCGTACGACGCTTCCATTTTGCCGTATTTGGCACCGTCTCCCTCTCTCGCACCAGCCGCTGCGGCAGCACTTACTTTTTCGTCATCTTCTGTCGAATCATTCGGTGCTGCATTGCCATCGCGCGCCATACGCAACGAAGCAAAGCGGCACACATAACCGACGCCTTCAACATAGTCCGTGTTGCGCACCAGAAAACGCAGCGACGACGTCGCTCGCCCAGGCAGCACAAAAAACAACAGATACGGCGTAAACAAAACACTGAGCAGTTCGCGCACATAGAGCCACCATCGCTGACCAAAGAGACGCAGGAAATCGTCCCGCACAACGGCACAGTGTTCATTGCCGCGCCACGCCGTCGGCATGTAGTGCGTCGAGCGCGCCGTTTTGCGCAGATGCAACGCCGGATCAAACACCTTTTCGCCAGTGCCGCCAGACGCAAAGGCGCGCGATGCCGCCAAAACAGCGGCCAAAATGCCCATCCACCAAAGCGCCGAGCGATCAAACGCCACCAAGAGACGAGTTGCTGCATCGTCGTTCCAAGTGAGCGCGAGCAGCAGCAACAGAGTGAGCAGCGAGCCAGCGATAAATTCGAGCGTTTTCGCTACCGCACTGAGCGTTGGCGACGCAAAATTGGCGCAGTAGGCCAGTGCAGGCTCATAGGCACGTGCCAAACGTCGACGGAAAAAGTGATCCAGTTCGTTGAAATCGCGAAAAAGCCAGCGCGCCTCATTCGACCAATGGCGCAAACCAAACAGCGATGCGGGTCGACTCTTGAACGACTCGCCGTGCTGCAGAAAGAAGTCGGCAATCAGAAACGCCAACACAAACGGCGACAGCAGCAAACCAACCAAGGCGGCCATGCGATACTTTTTCGCAAGCGCCTCGCCCAATGATCGCAGCACGTCCTTGTTGACAACTGTGCTATCATCTTGCTCCCTCGCTGCTGCACCTTTCTGCTGTTCGATAGTGACGTACTCGTCGTGTTCCTGTTGATGAATGGTCGCCATGCGAGCCAATTCGGGACGCAGGCGATCCGCTTCAAACGCAAAGTCAAACAACGTACGCTCCAGAGCAAACTGCAGCGTGCGCGTCAGCACCGGGTGGAGCGGCTCTCGAGTGCGACGACTGTAATAGTACGAGTCGTCATCGTGCCACTGATCGGGCATTCCAGAGGGCGTCGAGCGCGCCATCAGCGGATTCCACGCCTCGGTGACAACGGTTCTCTCGTCGGGCGCCAGCGCAAAAGCATCGCAATTGACGAGCGCAATCATATAGTTTTGCCGACGCATAATGCGACTGACCAGGTGCAACTCGCTCGGCACTCCGCCGCCACAGCGCCGGCGCACCTCATTGCTCTGCGCCAGACGCTCGACTACTAGAGACCAGTCGACAGTGCCAATGTGCCGAACGCCGAGCACATAGCGGTAGAAGTCGCGAATCGGCAGCATCGCCTTGACTCGTCGCACGGCATCGAGCACTGTCGAAACGAGAAAGACCGACAGAGCGACAAAGAATGGCCAATACCAGACCGCAATGCCGCGCCACGCGACAAACGATCCAAAAGAGACGTCTTCCTCACGCTTCACTTGCAATTCTGTGAAAAGCGCATCATAGTCGACACCGCCGAGCAGAAATATGGCAATCGAGCCGATGAAAATGATTTTCAGTGCATGTCCCACACGATCGACAATAAACGCCACTAACCCACCGTGCACAAAGTACTCGTATATGTGCGTCAGAAACTGATCCAGTTCGGCGTCGGAGCGCATGAAATTGGGCACAAACGCTTTGTCTGTCGCACGTCGATGTCGCTCTGCTTGAGCCGAGTGACGCTCATCGGCATTGTTATCCAGTTCGTCACTGTACGCGCCAGCGCTCCTTCGGTCGTCTTCCTCGTCCATGTTTTCTAGAGAAACATAGGCTCGTTTGTACTCGTTGTTGCTGTCGTCTTTGAAATACGATGCATTTTCAATATTGATTGCACGACTTTGGTACACTGTGGCCGTTTCAACAGCGATATCGTCATCGTCTTCATCGAATATACTGAAGCGCGTTGCTTTTTTCCTACGATTTGTGCGCTCCTGCTGCATATCAACAACAGCAGCAGCAGGTGTGGTAGTACTGGCACTCGCCGACGTCTCCGCGTCGGTACTCATATTTGTAACGTCTGTAATTTTCAAGGGAGAACAAACAGCAACTGGTTTAGCGACAGCAACAAGTACCACTGACTCTTTGAAATGGATTCGGAAGAACGACTGTCTCTTTCACCACCTACCTCTTCTCCCGCGCTTGTCTCTTCTCCAATGTCTGGGCAACGCCGCGACGCGACACCTCTGCTGTTTCAATCTACAATGGTGCGATCAGAAATTATGCCATTGCCGGCTTTTGTTGCAGAAGCAGAAGAAGAAGCATCAGCAAATATAGCAACATCTCCATCGGCGGCAACTAGATCGCGATCGACGCCGCAGCGATCGACGCCCCAATCGCAGCCGGAATCGCTTGGAACACCGCCCAATTTGTCATTGCATTTGTCACCATCATTGCCAACAACGCCACCAGCGAGGCAAGGAGAGAAGCGCTCGGCGCCTTGCACAACATCAGCACCGAGGTCCTGCAAAAAGCCATCTCCGTTAAGGCGCTCTCCATCGCTCGTAGAGTGCGAGACAGTATTGTGCAAACAAGTAGCAAGCGAACAAGCAGAAAGCGAACAAGTAGCAAGCGAAAAAGTCGAGTTTGCAAGTTTGGAAAAGCCGCAACAGCAAGAAGAAGAGTGGAGTTGCCCAATTTGCCTAGAGAGCAGAACAGAGTGTGAGGCAAGCAATGGTGGCCAAATGGCGCTGCGATGCGCGCACAGTTTCTGCCGCGATTGTATAGAGACGTGGCTGCAAACAAACAATCGATGTCCCATCTGCAAGACCCGACAAAACGAGCCAAGCAGAAATTCGCATCACGGCGGCAATAGCAGACTGTCTAGAGGTTTGCAGCAGCACCAGCACTATAATACATCAACGCGCCAAAACAGAAATCCCTATCGCAGACCGCCAACGCTCGGGCGACCGCAGCGCCAATCGAACCAATCATCGCTCGCAAACTTTTTCAGACCACCACTTTTTATCGCAAATCAATTGCAGGACGGACGACAGGAAGATTCGTCATCCTCGGAAGAAAACAACGATGAAAGCAGCAGCAGTGATAGCGGAAGCGCCGACGAAGTGCAAAATGGTAGACTGCTATCGGCCATGGTACAACAGCAACTGTACAGACGCCTATTTGGTAGCGACAATCCGTTTCTCGGTACTAGCAATGTTGGCGCGAGCACTGCTATGAGCGATTACACGAATAATGCTTTGTTTGGCAGCGACAATACGCGAAGAACCAACTATAGCAGCGTAGAAGCGGCCCACAACGAAGCACAATTTGCGCTGCAAATGCGCCTCGCCATTGAGCGATCTTTGCAAGAGCCTGAAAGAACGAGAACGACGGTGTCTGCTGCTGGTGCTACTACTACAACGAATAATAGCACAGCACCGACAAATAGTAGTATTACAAATAGTAGTAGTACAACTGCTCGCACGCGTCCGCCGCTAACAACTACTGTTACTTCTCCTTTTGCCGCTTCGTCGTCTTCTTCCACAGCAGTAGCGGAAAGGCCGGTAACAGTGGGACAGTGTGTCGGAGTACCGAGTGCACCAGGTAAAGTGCGATGCACTGTACCGGGCTGTAGCAGTGTCTTACTGCGCAGCAACTATCAGCGACATTGCGCGAGAATGCACTGCCTCGAGGAATGTAGCCATTGTCATCAGCAAATTCAGCATCATTTGCTGCAATATCGTTTGCACAAGTGTTAAGAATAAACGTAGTTTTAGAAAAAAATTTGTTTCTGCTAGAATGAGTGCTAAAAAGATTCGACGCGTCGATGAAGAAAAGCAAGTTACAATTTTTGGTGCGATAGCAAGGCTTGCTGCCAAGCACAATGTTATCGGCGATCAAAGAGAGGCAGAATTTGTCAAGCGCTTCATCAATGCTAGTGCGGCGTTGCGTTGCGACGTGAATGAACGTAGTGATGGCTCGTCTTCAGACCTCGGTAACACTCCGCTCCACATTGCCGCACGCGCCTGCTTTGTTCGCGTTTGCGCGGCTCTGATCGACCTTGGTGCCGATGTGCATGCCACAAACATATATGGTCAAACTGCTTTGCACTTGGCCTGTGGCAGAGCCAATTATGCAATCATGTCGCAATTGATCAATGCCGGTGCTGGTGTGAATGAGAAATGCACACGATCGGGGCGCACACCAATGCATCAGTTGGTAGCAATCCCGCTGCGCCACATTGGCACCACGCTCTCATTCGCATTGGTAGACCGTTCGAATATTGAGCACGAAGACGCCGCCTGCTTTCAGTTGCTCGTGGATTCGGGAGCCAATTTAAACGCTGTCGACTTGCAGGGCAAGACGCCACTCTCCTTTGTTTTGTATCGACCGCAATACGCTCTTTTTCTTCTGTCTGCTGGTGCTTTGATCAACATTCGTCTCAAGTCGTTGTTTCCCGCAATTATTGGTCGCGGCCGGGACACTATTTACTGTCTGAAATTCTTGCTGGCTGCGTATTCGCTCAACGAAGTCGAACAAGAAGCAGACTACCACAACAGCCGCAACATTAGCGGGGATACTCTGTGCGAGTTTGCAGCAAAGCACGGATGTTGGGAAAGTTTAGAATTGTTAATTGCTGGCGGCCACATTCCATCGTCTTCTCTATTGCCGCTTGCGCAAGTATCTGCTGATATGTTTACTATTGATCGATGCCGACAATTGGATCAGACAAGTGATATCAACGCGCTGTATTGGGTTGTACAGCGCAAAGCAGAGATTGGCGTTGCATGCGCCGAGGTGAAAAAGGCTCTTTTTGTGCGACTGTGTCGCCGCACGCTTGTCATTTGCGTGTCGCTACAGGCATTGAATTTGCCGGCACTTGTCTCTCTTGCTATTATCGATGCGATATCTGATCCGTTGCAGCAAGTGCCAATGCACAAGAAATGGAACTTGATTACAGCCGTTAAACACTTTGTTTAAGAATTGAAAAATGAGTGTTGTTGTTTACGACCAGTTCAAGTGCATTACAAATATTGCTCAAATTGCAAACATAGTGACAGATTGTCAACATAGTCACGATGCTATATCGCAGCGCGCATTATGTATGGATTTGGCCATTGCCAGAATTCGTGATTTAGTCGCCAGTGGTCATAACATCAACGAACGGTGGACCTTTCCTTCATATCCGTTTTGCTCCAAAACGGCGTTGCATTTTGCACTTGAATGTAGTTGCAATTCTGCCTGTAATTGCAATCGCTTGGCATATGAATTGATATCTCTCGGTTGCGACGTTGAGGCGCGGACTTCTGATGGAAGAACACCACTGCTTATCTATCTTCAGTCTCTAGAGACTGCCTGCCGATATTATGTAGGGCTGCTAAACATTACAGCAAGTCTTGATTTGTTGTGTCAATTTGTATGCGCAGGCGCCAACGTAAATGTTGCGCGGAATAGTGATCGCCTTCGCCCACTACATTATGCTATTTTTTGTCACATCGATGTTTTGTCGTTTTTGATTGATTCTGGTGCCGAATTAGATCACACAGATGGTGACAATAACAGCGCTATTTCGATTGCCTGCTTCAGTGGCAACGCTGCCGCACTGTGCAGGCTTTTTGTTGCTGGCGCTAGCAATATCGGCCAGTTTTCTAGTACAAGTGTAATTGGTTGCCTATCAAGAACCGATGACCAGCGACAATGTTTGCACTGGTTGATCGCGTCCAACTTGCTTGACGATCGTACACAGCAAAGAGCGATAGAATATGCTACGCTACAAACGGATTGCGTTTGCGACTTTTTGGAAAAGCGGCGCGCCTTGTCAAAGATGCAGTTGGAACATTTGACACCGCGCACTATCACGCTTTGTATTGCTTTGCATGGCTTGCATCTACCAACCTTGGTGACTTTATTCATTGTAGATACACTCTATGATCATTTTGAGCGAGTTGCGATGCACAAAAAATGGAAACTGATAGCTGCGGTAAAACACTTTTCTCAACAGTAATTCGAAAATTTTTGCATTTTCTTTGGTTGCATGCATTTATGACGGCAATTTCATCTGTTGGGCACCGTAAATAGACACCAAATTAAAATAAAAAAGAAAATTGCAAATGTTGAAACGCACGATTGAGTCTATTAGCGCCGATGACAACTCGGTTGTCACGGCTGATAACTCGGCTAGTACGGCTGACAACTCGGTTAGCAGCGCGCAACAAATTATTTCGTCGAGTAACACAAATAGAGTCTTTTGTCGTGAACCAGGATGCACTAAATCATACAGCAGTTCTCGCGGACTTCGAGAACACATGCGATCGCATACTGAAGACTGGATTCGATGCGATTTTGAAGGATGCGAGTACAAGTGTACAAGTGCGGGACAATTGAATCAACATCGCGTCAAACAACATAGCAGTTCTGGCGACGATGATGTTGAATTATTTGAATGTGAAAAATGTGGCAAACAATTCAAATCAGCCAGTGGCTTTCGAGGACATGCCGCTATGCACACAGACGAGGTTTTTCGTTGCCCCGCTGAAAATTGTTCCGAGACATACAAGAGTATTCAAGGTTTGCGTTATCATTACACGCGCAAGCACAGTGAAACGCCGCCGTTCGCTTGCAGTACTCCTTTGTGTGAATTTACTGCTTGGAAGGCGCAAAGTGTTGAGCAACACGTACATTTGTTTCATACGCCAAAGAGTCCAGAAGGACCATTTCCGTGCTCAATATGTGGCAAGGTTTTTACTCTCAAAAGCAATCTACCTGAACACATTCGCGCTGTTCATGGTGAGTTGACTGGTGAGTTTATTTGTGATATTGACAACTGCGGCAAAGAATTCCCATCGCGAGCCCGTTTGTATGATCACCAAAAGAGACATAATGATGCCCGCGATTTTGCATGCACGGAGCCAGGTTGCAACAAGACGTACAAGAACGCATCAGATCTCAGGGATCATCAACGTATTCACACTCGCGAATTTTATTATTGCAAATTTCCAGGATGCAACTTTAAAACCTTGGGCAGTGGTAACTTTTACAGACATGGTCGCAAACATACGGATGCGCCAAGACCGTTTGTTTGTGCCGAAGAAGATTGTGGTGCTGCATTCTATGAACAATCGGATTTGAACAGCCACATGCGGTCACACAGCGATGATAAGCCATTCATTTGCACTTTTCCGTTGTGCGACAAGGCCTACAAAAATAACGGTTCTCTTATCCACCACAGAAAAACACATTCCGATGAGAAACCATTTGTTTGCACTCACAAAGGCTGTGAGTGGGCGTTTCATGAAGCAACCAAACTTGAACAGCATTTGCGCACACACACTGGTGAACGACCATACAAGTGCACTATTTGCGGCAAGACTTTTGCGCATAATCTTGATAGACATATGGAGGTCCATAGCGAACAAAAGAAACACAAGTGCGATTTTCCGAATTGTGATTATCAGAATAGTCGCAAAGTTCGTGTTGCTGAACATTTTCGGTCGTGGCACACCGATGAGGCGCAACAACGCCGCAAAAAGGCCGAGCATCGCATTGCTCAGTTATTTCAAGCCAATGGCATCAAGTTTGAGCGCGAAAAGTCGATTTCGTACAATTGTATCGATTCTGCCAATCACAAGTCTGCGGTGCTCGATTTCGTCACCTATACTGATCGCGCCGTTTTTATTGTCGAGGTGGATGAGCATCAACACGATGAGAACCCGTATTACACCGTGTCGTGCGAGGTGGCACGCATGCTATTTGTGCAGGCGGCTTTGCTGTGCGGGCCAGGCGAGCGCTCGCCACAACCGATTGTCTGGCTTCGCTACAATCCAGACGCTTGCCGTGTAAACGGTACGCTGCGCATTGTTCAGAAAAGTCTACGCGAGGCTCGTCTTGTCAATTTGATTCACTCTTATCAGCCATCGAAGCAGATGTCGGTTGTTTACATGTATTATAGTTGCCTTGGTGTGACATCACCCAACGGAGAGAGTTTATTTGTACCGTGTATCCTGGACGATGAAGCGTACCCGGAAACCTTCAAGGCGTTTGTCGACCCTCCCATACTGTTGTGACATTAAAGATGATCCAGTGCCAAAGAAACAACATTGTTGCCAAGACCTTAATACAAATACCTGGTGACCTAATGGGAGATGCATTGTGATGGAAACCTTTACTGGTTGGCAATCTTGCCCAATCATTGGTCCAATTTTTGAGTGTGCGTTGATAATGGTCAACAACAGAAAAACTACCAAAATCAAAATGGGTTGTGGGTGTAATAGTGCTGCTCCAGTCCGCGTGGCTGGACCCGAACGTGGTCGTGCGTGCTTGCGATGCTCGCCGTGGACCAATTTGACTGTGCTCCGCGTTGAGCGCAGCGGGTGTGGAAGCTGTAAGCTCGTACCGTGCAAACCATATTCAGCACCAATTCGAGTTTGCAACTGTAGTTGTGCCGTTTGGCCCAAGCCAGAGGAGCCCAAGTGCTGCAAGGAGCAGGTGGAGGTCAAGACGGTGTGCAAGTGCAAGAAGCCGTGCAAGTGCAACAAGAAGAAGCACTGTGGCTGCAAGAAGAGTGAGGAGAGTGTGTCGGAGAGCGAAGTGATTGCGCGCTCAGAGGATGATGGCACTACGTCGCAGGATGGCGACTCGGATCTCGACAACTGAAAAAGCAGCAAATAGGAAAAATATTAAATATAATACTTAAAAAGAAAATAAGTTGATCGATGGGTGATCGCGGATCGATGAATGATCGCGGATCGATGAATGATCGTGGTTGGATTAGCAGTATCGATGGTAGCGACAGTGGCGGAGGCTTTTGGCGTTTCGACACATTTTACCGCTCGCCGGCGCAGTGTACCGCGGAATTTGTATTCGGCGACTATAGAGGCCAAGGTTTGTATGGAACAGTCTTTTGTGCCGACCGCGAATGTGACTATGTTGTCAAAGTTGTTCCGATTGATACTGATATAACCAATGAACACTGTCAAAATGCTGCTGCTAAAGATATTAGATTTTGCCAGAGAATGGAGCGTACTACATTTGAGAACGAGGCAAATGTGGCGACATTGATGGGTGCAAACGGCATCGGTCCACGAATTGTGAAGCATTGGATATGCGATCTCAGCAGCGTGTCTGTGGCGATGCCCGATAATAGTGTAATGCCAAAAGCGCTTGGGTTCATTGTGGGTGAGAGATATGACACCACCTTGGGTAATTATTTCAATCAAAACCCGCTGAGTGCAATGCACGATTTCGACGGAATTGCTAACAAAATGAAACGTATGGCAGACAAAATGCGAACAGTCGGATATGATTATGGCGATCTGCATGCCGATAACGTTATGCTCAAATTTGACAGGCGCACGGGATATGTACAAGATGTTGTTATTGTCGATTTCGGCGGTGCAAAGCCAGTGATATTCGACAATTTTTTTCAGAAAACTTGGCTGCAAGAAGAAGTCCCCGTGTTGTTGGAGCAAATGAAAAAGGAGGCGTATAAACGGCTTGCAGCGGAGGATGAAGACGATAACGTATTATCGCGCGACTCTTCTACGTCGTCGATAAATGCACTGTCGGGCTAAATGACAAAGTCTAGCCGATTGCAGACAGTCAATCTGAAACTTAATCGCAAATTAAACAGAACAATCTAGTCTTTTTATATAGTTCTATGCAGAAAACAGAGCGACAGTGATCAGAGAAAATGACGACCAACGGCACAGAAGAACCAAAGGCTGTTAATGTAGCAAGGGAATTGGCTCGTATTCAAGAAATCGCAAAACTGCGCGCCCAACATGTGCGTCTCCAACACCGGTTGCCCGTGCTGTCCGATATGCAAGAGCTCTTGAACAATTCTCCTTCGATTAAGAACAGCGAACGTGAGATGCAAATCAAAGAGTGTTATAGAGTTGCTTATACAGAGTTTAGCAATATTCTATTATCAGAAGAGCACCAAAAGGCCTTACATCGGTGCACATCACTTTTGAATAGCGGTGATATCGATAGATTGTATCAAAGATTGCAACAAGAAAGCAGAAAACGGCCATTTGCTCAGGTTGGCGTTACTCAAAGCAGTCAGGTCGCCGTCGGTGCTCAAGTCGACGACGAGAGAAATGACAACAAACAGCAGCAAAGCGGTCATGTGGAGCCGAATAATCAGGAAGAGGACGTTGACGACAAAGAAAGTTTGCGTAAACGAAATCGAAAGCAAGAGGAAGAACTGGAGGAGTTGCGTGCCGAGTCCACCCGCTTGCGGAAAGGGCTTGGTGAAATGCATGGCGCTTGGCTGGACGCTCAAAACGAACTCGATCGCAGACGCAAGATGTTGGCCGTTGCTGCTGCTGTTCCCTCGGCGGTGCCGCCATTTTCGTTCTCCCCGGCCGCTGTTGCCGCGGCTGCCACGAGTCAGCCCAAGTCTATCAGAACAAACGAAATGGCGCTGGTAGCGGCTGAGAGGGCGGCAGCAGCGGCGCACCGTGCATCCACAGCGGAAGAACCGCAATTCAAGGAACCGTTTTTGCCGCATCGGTTCCTGATGAAAAACATACCGCTTCAAAGCGCAATGTCTCTGCTACCAGAACTACCGGATGAGCAATTGGAAGCAATGCTTGCCACGCATCCAGAACTAGCCGATATCATTAGGACGCCGTATATCAAGTGGTATATTCAACAGTTTAAGAGAAACCAAGTCGGCGAACTGGAGCGTTTATTGCGAGCGGTTGTAACTGCATACCCCACGAAGCATTGGAAACTGTCATTGGATTCGTTGAGCGACTTTCTTGCAAAACCAGTGTTTGCAAACGCGATACGCAAAAGAGTGCGACAGAAAACTGCAGCGATGTGGGATGTGGTGACATTGCCATCGTCAAATTATGCGAGGCGATTGGGTGCGCTGTCCGTGTTGCACCCAGACGGCGAGAGAAAATCAATTGTGCGTGAAATGCACGATGCGGCGCGCGCAGAGCGTGATTCTATTTTGCTCGCAATCCTAAGTCGGCCGAACACGACAGTTGCAGATGCGAATGCGTTTCTCAATCCCTACAAAGAGGGTATGCTCGCAATGGCAAAGATTGAAAGTGCAAAGCAAGAATCAGCAGACGATGTGCCGTCGGCCAATGTGCTTGAGAATGAAGTGGACAAAAGTTTGAAACAAGTTTTGGAGCAGACTGGTAAACTTTGATTTATTTATTCTCAAGTGCCTTGCTGCTCCTCATCATCCGAGGCTTCAACGGGAAAAATGCCGCGCGCAATGTTTGCTCCACAATCACGACAATTTCTATCGCACCAGTCGAATAGAATGCAGCGACCATTCTCATTGCCGTCATCTTGTGTCTTGTAGGCATATTCTCTGAGATGCGCATTATCTTTGACAATGTCCCAAATCATAAAATCAAACAAGTTGTCGAGCATATCGTACGAACCGATTTTGTCGATGCTTGATTTCTCGAGTTCTGCGTCGACCAATGCATACAATTGCGCGTATTCGGGTGTCGTGCGGTCGATACTATCTACTGGACGTGCATCAACCGGTTTCAAGCAAGCGCGTATAACAAAATCATCATTGCTACTCATTTGTGAAAGAAATGTTTCCGATTTTGTCGATGCTTGATTTCTCGAGTTCTGCGTCGGCCAATGCATACAATTGCGCATATTCGGGCGTCGTGCGGTCGATACTATCTACTGGACGTGCATCAACCGGTTTCAAGCAAGCGCGTATAACAAAATCATCATTGTTACTCATTTGTGAAAGGCAGTTCAATCGTTGGCTTCTCCAGACACGTCTCGAACC
>WXYE02279440.1:0-14367 GCA_011319275.2 Echinosphaeria canescens | reverse complement strand
CTTGAGTTCATCCGGCAGAGGTTGTCCCGACCGTTGTATCTCCGTTTGAACTTCAGGTGTCACCTCCGGCATGGCAGATGCCGACGCTTTTTTCTGAATGATTCCCGCGGGTGTGTTGTCGCTAATATTTTGTGCTACGGTATCTGCTTCCTGCTCGGCACGCTGTATGGTGTCCTGTTGAGGGCGAGGCGGAAAAAAGGCAGTTCCGTCTTTCCGTTTCCGGTTTACGGTCCCTTTCGCCGGCCGTGGTGTTGCATTGTTTTTTTTATGTTCAGGAAGCTCGTGCATAAATCGGTGGTGTCTCGTGTTTATGGTCCATTATATAGCCGAGGCGCACCATACAAATTTGGCCCAGGTATCTGCGGCATTAAAACCGCCGCAGGCAGTGTCGCAGGCGTTGTCGGCACACAGGGCTACGGGGATAGACGCATCCACCCGCGTCATTTGTGCGGAACCCCGCAGGAATACGCGCACACGTTCTTCTTCGGACAATGTGAAAAATTCGGGACAGAGTGCGAGCGGTTGCGTCATGTTCACCACGTAGTGCGCATTACCCGTGCAATTTGAGTCGAGCCTTTGGGCAAACCGGATCGGCGACGAAGGCGTGAGCGAATACCGCATGCGGGCAATAATGTCCTGCAACTGGTCTTCGTTCACCGCTGTCCCGAAAATTGTTTGCGCCATGCTCAGTATGCGCGCTCGCCGCAGCGTCTGCGCTTCATCGCCGCGGGGCGAAGGCGGCACAATACCCGACAGGGTTTGAAAGACATTAAACGTTTTACCGAATGCGATCCCGCGCGCGCGGTTTACCAGATCATGACGCGCCTGGCGCGATGCCATACACGTGGCAAAATCGCGTTGGGACACATGGCAGATATCGTCGTCGAGCAAATGACTGCCACTTCCCATCAGCGACTGGTTCATCATCGGATCAGGCGGCCGGCCGGCTTCTATTCTGAACCACCCGAGACGGCTTGAAATAGTCATGCGCCCGTTGTAAGCATGATTGGTGTAGTCGTAGCGATCTGCCAGTCCAAGCAGGTGATGTATCTCATGCGTATACGCCGAGGGATCCGGGTTATAGGCTGACCAGTTTCCGGCATCTACTGCCGCCGCGGGGTTGATAGACACGGTAAACACATTGGGACCGCCGGTATTTACAAAGATTACGTCCAGCGTGTACCCCATCTCCTGCGCCGCTTTTTCGATACCATCTTCCTGCGCCACCACATTCGCTACATCGGTAGCATCGCCTGTTATACGGATACGCGCCTGTACAATAATATTATTGGGATCGCGATTGTCCATCTGGAAGGTGGCCATGTGTCCCCAGGTGCGGGCGGGCGGGTTCATGGTGGTAAAGTTTGTTGCCGGGTCGCGCGCCGTACGTTCTTCGATATCGGCCAGACGTGCACCTTCGGGAGTGGCAAGCCTGTCTTGTTCATTGCTGGCGGCCGTGGCCATGGCGGCGCTGGCCGCCGCACCCACCGAGGTACTCATGTCCACTGGCGTATTGAACAACACCAGCAGGCGGTCGATAAAATGAATACAGTCGTCGCGGCTGCTGCTGAGTGTTATGATTTCTTCCGTCACGGCTCTGTCAGCGGCCGAGAGCGTAGCGTAGTTTGCATGTGCCCGAACCTGTGCCGCTGTGGTCGTAAATTGCGCCGTGCTTGCCGCATCAGGACAGCGCTGAATTTTTCGTTGCAATCCTTTCTGCTGCACCACGTGCGTGAGCTCGTGCGCCAGCAGCTTCTTTCCAGTATCGGTGCCCGGGGTATACTGTCCCTGTCCGAATACAATATCGTTTCCGGATGTATATGCCAGCGCATTGATTGCCTTTGCCGATTTGGCGGCTACTGTGTCCGTATGGACGCGTACGTGGCTGAAGTCGTATCCGAGGCGGCTTTCCATAAAATGCTGCGACGCATTGTCCATCGCATGGCCGGAAGAAGCAAGCGCTTCCGAAACCATCGGCGGCGCCTCGCTGCCGGCGTGATCTTCCTGGCGCTGAACATGTTCTTCTTCCTGCCCACAGGCCGCGCACATGCGCTGAACCGTTGCACTGTTTCGGGACATGGCCGAAGACATGTCCTGCCCTTCGCCTGTCCCGGCAGCGGACTCAAAAATTTCATCGGCCAAAACACCGCCTTCCTCCTTTCGCTGCACATGATCCTCTTCGTCCTGGCAGGCGGCACATTTTCGCTGTAACGCCACCGGCGATATTTTTGTCTGCACCATGTCGCCGTCGTGCACTCGCATCACGCGGTCGGCCACGGCATCGGCTTCCCGCTCATAGACATCATCCACCGGACCAACGGTAAGCCTCGGCTGAAAGAACGGCATTGCGGCCCCCTGCCCTTTCAGAAAAAAGGATTGTCCTTTTTTCTGATCAGGGATACTCTTCTTCGCTACGCGTGCCATCGGTTCAGCGGATAATGCCATGGTACAGTCTGTTTATTTCTTACGGAAAATAAGCCACAGAATCAGGAGGATGATCAACACCACCAGTGTCCAGAACAGCCAGCACGGAATGTTCAGTATTTTGCACTCGTCGGAGCCCTGTCCAAAGTCTTTGATCGGGCCTGTGTACAAAGGCTCATCCAGCAAGGTTATCTTCACTTCGGTCTGCGGCGGCACACCCAGGTCCACGGTATAGCTTCCGTCTCCGTTGTCCACCTGCGACGCAATGATTGCGCCTTCTACCCGAAGCGCCTTTCCCCAACCAACTCCAATCAATTTATTGTTTCCCGACATGGGGCGCCAGTTCAGCACAGCATTCCCTGCCGCATTTACGGTAATAACGATATTGGACTTCGACAGGTCAACATCCTTGAATCGTACATACAAAGTTTTTTGATGGTAACGCTGAACTTTACCGAGTATCGAGTCATTCGCGGTGACACGATAAATTACCGGGTATACACCTGTAACATCCAGCCCGCCGAACGAACCGGTATATTCGCCCGAACCCGCATCATAGGACAAGGGTAAAATCTGATTGTTCACCCGGATTTTATTTACGAAGGCTGAGTCCTTCAGCAATTCGGCCAGCCTGGCGGCGTCGGGCGAGCCGGGATCGGATGGATTGGGTGAAGCACTTACATTGGACAACGCAATAAGATCGTTCACGTCATCGCCGGGTTTTCCTACGATAACTTCGACCGTCGCGTTGGTCCACGGTTTACCCAATCTGGTAAGCAGTACCCGCGGACGCAATGTATCGCCTACATTGTGCGATTCTTTTTCTGTCTTGTACGCCGTGTGCAAAGCGTGATCGTCGGTAACAATGGAGCATGTATAGGGAACCTTATCCTTGGCACCGGTGATGCGTACGGTAACGCTGTACTCTCCATCCAGCGAACCGGATACACCATAGGCAGGAAACTTCAAGCCAGCCATAATATATCCGAAGCCCCGGCTTTTCGGTGTGAACTGAATGATCTCTGTCCCATTCTTTTTAACGGAAGTAAATGCTGCCTCGTAGCGATCGGGTACGATGAATGCAAAGTTTACAGCCTTCGAACCCTTGCTCACATGGAATGTTTGCGTTACCGTAGAACTTCCTTCTGTTGCCTGTGGAAATGCACCTTTACGCGTGTCGATAAACTGGGGACTGTTTGCTGAAAACACTTCCGTCAACGTTTCGTCGAGGTACGTTAAAAAATTGGCCTCCTGTCCTGCGGGTGTTATTTTGGAAGTTCCGTTGTTGGCATTGGCAATGCCCTGCATAAGCGCGGGGTTGTGCCCGCTGCTGCCGAGACAGATGGTGTAGATCTCGATTGCGCCACCGCCGCTGATATCCTGATTGGACACGGTATGGGTGTATGTATCGGTACGGACTTCATCACCCGTATTCTGTACCCCATCCGAAAAAACGAACATCACCTTGCGCGTGCCGGCAGGCGTGGACAATAATCTGTCGCGCGCTTCCAGTATTCCGTTTCCAAGGGCTGTGTTACCCGAAGGCGACAGCGGCATGAGCTTGCGTGACAATTGTGAATGGTTTGTTTCCAGGGACACCGTCGGCACATTGAATGGCGAAGGTGATGGATTAATACCGGTAGAAAACAGCACCATGGCCAATTTATCATCCGGTTTGGGAAGCATGTTAAAACCCAGTCGTTCGGACAATACGCCTGCAGCGGTAACCAGTCCATCCCAGCGACGCTGTCCTGCAGCGGCTGCACCTCCATCAAATCCCAGGGACATGCTGCCGGACTGATCGAGCACGAGCGCCAGGGCAACAGGTGCCCGGTTCGCAGTAAGCGGCAACCGGAATGTTTTATCGCAGGGTGTGCCGTTGGCAATTGCCCGTATGGTAAAGATAACAACGTTGTCGGCCATCGAAGCCGGAGGTGTCCCTTGCAAGGTAACGATCGGGCCAGACGATGTGATGGTGAAATCCGACGGCGGGAATGTTACCGGACCTGGACAGGAGCTGCAGTACGGAAACTCCACACCGGCTACTTCTACCGAGACAGTTTGTATGGTGAGCGTGGCAGGCGAACCCATCGGCGTGTTGGTGGCTGCGATATTGATCGCGGTCATCGGGCTGCCCGTGGCTACAGCCGGAAATGAAAATGCACCCGGAAAGGGACAGGCTCCGCTGAAGTCAATGTCCTGTGCACGCAATGTGGTGCCGAAGCTCCAGGCAAACAGTATTCCCGTGAGGAGAATACGAAGAATGAAGCGTGTTGAAAAAGGGGGTTGTTTTTGCATGGTATTGGTTGATTAAAATTCTATAAACGGTTTCGGTTAATAATTCCAGTCTACGTGGAGCCTTGTTTTACCCAGCCATGGCAGGTGCACGAGCGACAATCCCCAGGGCAGTTTTTTCATCAGGATGTCCTGTGCCTTGCTCTCCACGGTCAGTTGCCAGCCGTCGTCGCGCCGCATCAATTTTCCTTCGCGATGAATAAAGCCTTCGCGCAATCCGTCGATGGACGTGTTTCCCAGCAAGGGCCAGTGACTGATCACAGCTTCCAGCAACCCGGCTGCCACGTCAAGTTGTTGTGTGGACAGAGGCGTTCGCGTGTCCAATGGTTCTTCCCACGGCATACCGCAGAGTAATTTTGGTAACAATTGCCTGTACTCCGGCACTGTAGCGTTGCCCCACGCCAGCCACGTCATTAATTGCACTGCCTGATGCTGCGCGCCAGCCGATGTCCACGCCCGGTTTTGCCATAGCCCGGCCGAGGTGAACAACTCCGTGAGAAACGGATGAACGAGCACAAGACCGGCGGCCTCTACGAATATAGTATCGCGTTCCTCGCGGGAAAGGTGTGTGGACATGTCCTCATACAACTTTCTGGCAGGTTTTTGCTGTCTGGTGTTGTCAGCGATAGGGTCTATTTTGTTCTTAGTTGATTCTTTGCCGTGCTCCGGTTCATCGCCCGTAGTCTTATACTTTAAGTCGGCGGAATCAGCTCCGATTACAGCTGTATGTTCCTCCGTTGACGTATGTTCCTGTCGAAGCGGCTTGTTTCCATTATCGGCATCATCTCCTTCAATATCTGGGTCGTGATATTTTTTAATATTTCTGAATTCTCTTTCGCCAGACTCCGTCAACAGGATACGCCACCACGGCAACGTAACAGCACGAAGAGCGGTGCGCTCTTCATCCGACAACGGTATTTCCTGTACGGCATATACGCCGTGTCCCGGAATGGTATCGTTAATGATCCCGACGTATTGCTCACGCGCAGCAACCGAACATTGTTCCAGACATGCGCGGAATAATTCATGGAGGTAAATCGGGGTTTCGTTGATCCCCAATAACCACTGAGTCCAGTAGGTCCAATATTGCGTGCGGAAAAGTGGGCTGGACGGCTGATTGAAAAACATCCGGTTCAATATATTCCACCCCTGTGTGATATTCCGGGACATCGTGCCATCCACCTTCTGCATCCACTGAAAAATGAGGCGATCGTTCAATTGAAGCACGAATCGGGCGATTGTATGGCGATGCGTTAAAAGTGTGTTCGCGATACGTTCAGCCTGCGGCACGGTGAGGTTTTCCATCCAGTCGCCTGACAGTTCTTCCGATCGGGACAACGCCCACCAGGGCACGCGGCCGTGTACCAGAAAATGCAGAAATATCTGTACCTGAGTCGACTGCCTGTCCCAGGTCCGTAAAATAGCTTCTGGTTGAACATTTACCGAAACATGTGTCGGGACAACGGGAGGGCTGCCATCATTTTTCTGCTGAAGCTGACGCAACAGCGATGTCGTTACACGATCAGCAATCTCTGCCACCGAAAGTGTATTCAGTACGCCGAGATCTATTTCCAGACGATCGACCAATACAACTTCATCGGTGTGAGACATTGTATCGAAACATTTTTCAGCAGCCTTGTTAATCACATCGCGCAGAATATCCTGTACCCGCCGTTCCCAGGCGTGCATAAGCTTCGTGCCGGAGGCCGACAGCTCAAAGGTTTGTTTCTGTACGATGTGGTCCATATCAGCTCGCGTAATATTCCTGGTACAAAGCGTTCACCACCACAACAAGGTCTTCGCGAAGGGGTGCGATAACGGCGTCGCTCACTTCGTCGGTACTGCTTGCCGCCAGCCATGCCCGATACGCCAGCTCGAAGGCATCGAACGATGGCACCGCGGGATCGACCGGCGTCCCTTCCGTTACGCGATCGGCCCAGAGAATGCGCGGCAAAATATGCGCGGGACAATGCTTCCGCACCTGCTGCTCCACGTACTTTCTGAATTCTCCGCTACGGTATAATACGGGCAGCCCCGGAGCGGCATCGCCACCGCCAAAGTCCCGTTCATATCCCGACGGCAGAACGATAGTAAGCTGAAACGAAAACGGATCCGCTACCTCGCCAATCGACAACACGGTAGCACCGGTATCGGGCTGATACAAGGTAACGTTCTCCAGTACGTAAAGTCCTTCGGCACTCAACAGCCACGCAATCTTCTCCACGGCAGCGCGCGCATCGGTTTCACTGCCAAAGGTGGCGGGCGACCGTGCGATAACTGTCCCATCGGACAATGTCAGCACGATGCGGAACGTACCCGGTGTAATATTTTCGATGCGATAGTTGAGTATTCCGGCGCCCGTTTGTACAAACTGCTGTACGGCTGCTGTCGCTGCCGCCATCGCATCGGGATCGGTTGGCCCCGGATAATTTATTTCGCTCTCCAGCAAAATGGTCCCGGAAAATCCAGCCTCCGACCAAAGTCTGAATCGTTTTTCAATAAACGGATCAACGTCTACCTCATCGTAGATTTCAACATAATCTGCCAACGCATACGTGAGCACGCGTCGTTGTTTTACAGGAATGCCAAGCATATAATACAGCCGCGTTTCGTAAGGCGACAGCGCATACTGCACCATCCATTGCCGAAACATCAGCGCGGTGTCCACGATGGCATTTTGTGCGAGCAGATCGTTGGCGTATACGGCTACCGACTCTGCAATCGGGACAGCGGACGCCGCGGAGCGAAGTTCAAGAATTCTGTTGGCACCATCGATGCGCACGGTATATCGTTCGTTGCCGGTAGCCAGCATGGCCGCCTGTTGCGTATGCTCACGTGCCTGCTGCTCGCTCACAGCGCCCGCAACCTGTCTGAACACAGGGACACCCTGATCGCTTCGAAGCGTCCAATTGAATATTGCCCCGGCTGCTGTAACATCCAGAAATATTCCATCCGGCCACAACAATGTGTTACCGGCCTGTCCCTTTCTGCCGTTCAGCATCGGTACATCGTAATAGTAGGAAGACTTGTTCCAGATCAGCTCCTGTAGTACGGACAGGCGCTGTGTACGCTGAAAATCCAGCAATGCCGATACGGAAGGAAATGAAACTCCCTCGGGCACGTGTGCTGCCAGTCGAAACAGGAGCGCTGTGCGGTCGAGCATGTCCTCGCCCTGTATGGCAAGCAAATGGTCCAGTATGGCGTTACGCCGTTCCAGAAATTGGGTTCGTGTTTCGGCTTCCGTACGCAGTGTCAGCCGGTAAGCATTGTCCGTATCCTGTGCAAAGGTTTGCCAGGCAACAGCGGGATTGGGTGCCAGCAGGTTGTATCCTTTAAACAGGGGCGCTATGTCGGGAATGTTGTAGAGGGGTTGTTGATACAGCGATTGTCCCGATGCCGGGCGCGCACTGAAAAAATTATTAAACTGGGCCAGTTGCGCATGACTGTCGGCCAGCAGTTGTTCGAAGAAAAACAAATATCCTTTCAGTTGTCGCGCCTGCGCCTGTCTCGCAGACGTGGCATGATCGGGAAGTCCCGCTTCGCCAACGCCGTACACGGTAGGCAGGTCGTTCTGCACCGGGTAATAGTCCATTACCGGGTACGCTGTGCCGGTGGGCACGGGCAAGTCAGATTCGGGCGCTATGATTTCCTGCACATCGTTGCCGAGCTTTTCATAAAACAGCCGTTCCATCATGGCTGTATCGTAAAAAACGCGAATGCCATTGCGGTAAACACTGATACGGGACTTTGTGATGCTAAGCCGCGGCACATGATTTTTGCTGTTGATGAGCTGAAGACAATCGCGCGCACCCGAGGCGATGGGCCTGTTGTTGAGGTAATTGGACAGTTTCAGATTTTTGACTGAAATGATTCTACGTGCATTGGTGTCTTCGCGGCGCACCACGTCGTCGCCGGTGGCGCTGCGAAGCTGATAGATAATTCGTAAAATATCGGATGTATGAATTGCCTGAAGAATGGAGTTGTTGACAAGGCGCGTATCGGACAGAAAACCGGCGTCGGTGAGCGGTCCGTTAAAAACCGCTTCGGCTGTCCTCAGCGTGTCCAATTGACTGGCGAGGCTTTCAAACTGCAACGCCGGTGAGATCATAGTATGGATGCGGTAATAGAGTTCGGCCAGCAGTTCTTCAATGTTTACGGAGCTTCCCACTTCGAGTGTGGCATTTATGCCAATCTCCTGTAGACGCACGGCATTGAACTCAACAAAGTCCTCGCACAAATTCCGGTATGGCTCCAGCGATCGTCGCACCACGCGCATGGCTTCGTATGCCTCGGTAACGCGGCGGTTCAACTGTACAAGCAGCGGCACATCGGGCGGAACAGCCACTAGGGTTTGCAGCACGGTAATAATCTCCTGTAAAATCAGCGGCGCTTCCACGGCAGCGTCTTCCATCTCTGTGAGAATATCGGCCACCACCCATATTTCCATTACCTGCACAGGTCCCACGAGCGGCTGGCAGGTAATAATAGCACGCGTCACATAGGACAATCCCCCGGTAATATTATTCCATTCGTTACCCGGCGGACCATCGAATGCAACCGACAGCAGTGTAACCTGTCCCTGAAAAACCTGAATATCCTCATCGTTCCAGTGCGGAAATGCTATCTCGACCGAATAGGACTGCGTGAGTCCCGCGGGTGTTACCACAAGCGTGAAGCTGTTGTTGTTCAGTTGGTCGTTTTCAAATTCCAGCAATACGCTGTAGCGACCCAGCGGCTTCGTAGCAAACGGAAACAACCACGCGTTGCTCACGAGTGGATGGGCGACCAGTATCTTCCGGAAATCGGCGCGTGTAACGGGCGCCGTGGGCAGTACTTCAGCGGCGGTAAAGAATTCAGGCAGACTATAAGGCGTGCTGCTGGCGATGAGATCGGGTACATCCATGCCGGTACGAAGTCCCGCATCGGTTGTGGCATAGCAAAGTGCCTCGAGCAAGGTGATGCCCGGATCGTGCAGGTTGTGATCTGTCCACGTCTGTGCTGCCAGCGCCTGTATTTCGGCAAGCCCCTGGCTGCGCAAAAATTCAAAGTCCTGGCTTTTGCTTTCCGGAGGTAACGTCGATATGCGGGGTGATTCGTCCATGATCAGGGTTATTTTTTAACTGCGTAACTCAGGACTTTGCTTTGGACCTGGTGCTCAGTTGTGCCTCCAGTTTTTCTACGCGATCGGACAACTCCCGGATAGCATTGATCATAATAAACATGATGGGGTTGGGATCGTATGTGAGAATATCCTGTTTACCGTTGTGATCGGCATCGCTTTTCAATACGAGCGACGGAATGGACTTTTGTACTTCCTGTGCAATCAGTCCCACGTATTGTTTGCCGTCGTCGGGAGTGCCGGCCACGCCGTTGTATTTATAGTATACCGGTTTAAGTTTTCGCAATTGCTCGAGTCCCAGGTCGAGTTCCTTTACATCTTTTTTTACCCGCGCATCCGAAGAGGTTGGCAGAAAAGCGCCGCCGCCGGGCTTGCTGGCTGTCCCGTTTACAGTCAGGTTTCGGGTTACCGTCACGTCCCGGGTTACCATCAGGTCCCGCTCGCCTCCGCCAAAGGGTGTTCCGATCGATGTGGTACCTCCGATGCTCACGCTTCCTGTGGGTCCAAGGGTCATCACGATATTTCCGGACGTGGTGATCGCAAATTTCTCCACGTTGTTCTGGCTAAGGGACAGGGCAGCATTATCGGCGGCATTTACCGCCGTGTTGCCCGATGGATCCTGCCGAAGCGCAAAATTTGTAGGCGCTGTCAACGCCTGGTTCGCAATATACATGGAGGCTAATGGCCCCGGGCCATTGTGGACAGCGAGATTGCCCAGCCGGATACGTTGTGCCGCGCCGGTGTTGAACAACAGCGGGATGTCCAGTTTATGCGTCGGGACAGCGAGACTTCCGATGCCAACGTTACCGCCGTCGAAGGCTACACTGGGTCCACCCCCCACCGGCTGAAATGCGCCTGAACTCCCTCCTGAAATGGGACTCCATACACCGCCTTTGAACACTTCCACGTCTGTCCCGTTGAAACGGAGCGTTCCGTCCTGGCCGGTGGCAGCATTGGTCAGGTTGAGACCGGCCGGAATGCTGAGGTTGTTATTGCCGTCCAGCGCGATGCTGTCGTCTATCTTGCTGATGAACGAATCGATCAGGTCCGAAAAATTCTCTTCGGTCGGCGTGTCGCCGGTCTGAAATTTGTCTTTGAGAAAAGGTCTGCTGCGGTTAGCCATAATCTTGTATGTTTAGAAGGTGCTGATAAACGTTATTCATTACAGGGTTACAAAGTCAAGTCCAACAACCATTTGTCCAATGCCGATGGTGGGGGTTCCGGTGCACACGTCATCGTCCTCCGTCAGTACGCCGATGCGGTGTCTGTCGCCGGATACTAAAATGGCATCGGGCTGCGTGGCGGATGCCGTGTCTACGGGCACACCCACGACAAAATCTTTTCCGATAATTTTCCCGATACCGGGCGGGCCCACGGAAGGCTCGGGTGACAGCCCCACGATCAGGTCTATTTCTACCTGCATCTCGCTGATGCCGCCACCGGCCTGTCCTTTGTGGCGATGGTACAGGGCAAAATCGGTCACAAAGTTTACGTAGACTCTTCCTTCGATAAAGGCCAGTATTTCGGACGCGTGAATTTTTCCGCCAAATACGATGTCCTCTCCTTCGTCGTACGACCACGGGCTCAGAAACCGTTTCAATTCGTCGTCCAGACGTGCGGCATAAAAGCCGGGGTCGAACTCTTTGTGAAAAGCCACGCGGCAGTCAACCAGCAACGTCTCATATACCGGATTGGACACATGGACTGTGGCAAACGGGGAATGGCTATTCTGCAGAAACGATTCGATGGTTTTCAGAAATGCCATGTTGGCTTTTGGCTGAAGTGGATTGCCGGTTGGCCGCTTGCGCCAGTCCGGCACCACCACCACTTTGAGATCGCCGGGCGTGAGGGCATTTTCGAGGTTTGTATGCGGAAGACATTTCACCTTGAATATCGCGGGGAATGCTTCCAGCACCAGTCGCTCGAAGTCCCATGTAGTTGTGGCGCGGTTCCGGTGACGCAGGCGCTCGTGCAAACGCTGGTAGTACCCGGTATTGGACTCGGACGCCCTGCCGCCGAAGGACGGTACGGGCTGCGTTACTTTCTTGATCAGCGGCACCTTGTTTTTCAGTGCCTTGATTGTGCCGGCCGGCAATGGTGCCGATAAATGATTGTCCATTTGCTGCTGAAAGCCGGCAGGAATCTGCAGGGTGGCGCGAGCAGCCTGCGTGTACAATTGCAACACATCGGCTGCACCCTCTGCATTTGTATCGATGCTGGCGCGCAACCAGAAAAGTCCGGCAGGCATACGTGTGTTATCGTCCGTAGCATCGGCCCCGAGCAACACGCGAACGAGTCCGGGCACCTGGAAACCTTCTGTACTGTCCTCGAGTACATCTGCCGGGGATATGTCCTGCCATGCATTATTTGCCAGGTAGCTCCAGCGAATGGAGTTGCGCGTCAGGATGCTGGCACCGGGTGTGCTTCCTTCTTCAAGTTGAAAAAAGAAGGACAGCAGTTGCGCGGGTTGTGCGTTTTCGAGACCGAGGTAACAGGCGGCGCGCTGGTCGTGCGTGGGAATGAGACTTTCGGCAGATACTTCGCGGGCTTCGGCCGCACCGAATACATCGAGCACAAAAAACTGATCCACGAGGTTGGGTGTATCGAGCCGGAAGCTGTCGCCTGCCGTGTAGCTGAGTGAAATACCGGCCAGTGTCGGCGTGTGGGGCGGGCGTGGCAACTCGGAGCTTCCACCCTGCGCCAGGTCCATGGCATGCCTTGTATAAATAGAAGCAAAGCTGCTATGTCCAAATGCCTCTACGGGCGCATACGTTGGCTGGTTGCCCAAATCGATTCTGGTGGGCGATGTGAGCACAAGTTTGATAAACCCCTGCTGCGTGCCGAGGTCAAACGAATCGGACACGTCCAGGAAGGGAAGCCTCGTGTACGGCGTATAGGCCATGACGGACACCATCTGAAGCGGTCCTATTTCCATTTGCTTTTCCAGTTGTGTGTCGGTCGTATTAAAAAGCGACTGACTGGCACCGGACAGCTTATGCCAGTGCCGGCCGGCAAGCAGGTACATGTCGCTCTGAAAAACTCCGTTGTTGATGGATGGGTTTTCGTAACCTGAATAATGATCGCTGAAATCTGCCGGCACATCTTTCCATTGCAGTGTAAGCGCCAGCGATGTGATGGATTTACCGAATGCTTCCGCACTGCCGATATAGAAATTATTATTAACTGATGGAGCATGTCCAAAGGGCACCACGGGAGTGCCCGCCGGCTGTACCGACTGATCGTTCTGCAAAATCAGCTGCCGCAGACCTGATACGGCTACGCGTGTCTCTATTTCACTCACGGCATATCCGTGCAGCGTCTCCAAAAAGAAGGCGTTTGGTTTCAAGGACATTGTCCAAACGGGCCACTGTGTTTTGAGTTGTCTCTGATGCACATCTTCCTTATACCCCGCAATGGCAGGCGCTGCTTCGCTGTATTCGATTTCAATTTTCAACGTGGAATTGAGCGAGCCGGGCGCATCGGGCAGCAGCCATGCATTTATGATTTTGTCCGGGGTGAGCCACGCTTCAGTGCCACTCATCTGAATAGCCAGTATGCTTCGCAGGTTATAGCCTGTTGCAGGTGTTGGCGTGTTGGACTTGAGTCGCAGGGACACCACAACGTTGCGGGTACCTTCCGCCAATAAAAAGTTAGGGGATGCAACGGCGCATCCAAGCCACGCCGGCGTCATCTCCCGCATATCTTCGCCGAGGCTTACCTGGGGCTTGCCAAAGGGCCGCCAGCCTGCGTTCACGCCGTGTACGCCGGTGGCGTCCGCTGCCTTGTAAACGATGTCCCGACCGGAAAAGTCTTCATCCACATAATGGGACATGATACGGGCGATCTTCGCCTGCGTAACGATGCACTCACTGTCCAATGCATACAGTAATGCCACGTTGCCCGATGTTTTTCCACCCTCGAGCAACGTGCCCTGCGGCAGCACCACGGGGCCTGCGTTTTTTGCCGGCTCGAATACAACATGTACACGATCGGCCATGGCCTCGCGCCGCAGAATGCGCAATACATCCTCGTAATAGAAATTGAGACGCCGGGTGGACAGCGTATTCAGATCCTGCTGCAGAAAAGTATATATATGCGACTGATGCGGCCGTTGCTCGACCTCGGGCCGCTCGCCGCGCCGACACTGATCTGGGGCGGGCTGCGTGGCGGCATCTCGATCGCCCTTGTCCTCGGCCTGTCGAGCGAGGCGGCGCGGCCGGGGCTGTTGGCGGCAACCTATATCGTCGTGCTTTTCTCAGTCATCGTCCAGGGCGGCTCGATCGAGCGTGTCCTCCACCGCTTTGCGAAACGGTCTGACTCGGCATGAGCCCCGCCGCGCTCAGTGCGCTGATCCTCGGCACAGTCATCATCCTTCCTTTGCCGTACTTTACTGCCCATGCCTTCGATACTGAATGGTCACTGGAGGATGGGAAAATATCAATAGCGACTAAAATGTGGACATGGCGACATGAAGAGTTTCGCGTCACGGAACGGAATCTTATGCAAGCGGTGCTTCAGGATTCTTTGAG
>WXYE02279338.1:0-14369 GCA_011319275.2 Echinosphaeria canescens | reverse complement strand
GAATGTTGATGCCATGGCCATAGGCTTCATAGTCAATATAGAGGTTGAAGCCATCAATATAGCAGCTAATTAAGACGCTCGGGTCACCAGTGATTTCCAGCGAGTGACCAAAGTCAGCGCCAAGACGCCTCACAGCGTCAGAAGGCGTGTCAAACTCTTCCTCAGTCCAGTTATTGAAGACGCGGGCCATGCTATTCTTGCGATAGAAGCCCTCCCAAACCCAATTATACTTGTCCTTGTCGCGGCCCTTGTCATATTCAAGGTCAGCCATGAGGGTTTTGGGAAAAAATGGGTTGTCGCGCCAATTAATCGTGCGGACGATGCTGTCAGGGGGTGGCCCCTGAGGGCCGCAGAACAGTGCGTCAACCGGGTCTGTGGGCAAGTCAGGGTTCCAGTCGCACCAAATCTCGGCAAATTCCATGCCGGGCACCGGGGTTCGGATTGTCGGACGCAGAACGTCCCAACTTCCCTGACTGACCTTAGCGGCCTCAGTTATCCATGCGACGTTGACACCTTCAGTTGAGCGAATAGCGTCAATGTTGTGGCGAAGGCCACCAAAGAGGAAATTGCTTCCATTAATGCCGAAAATGTCAGTTTTGGTTGACTTAAAGAACCCTTCCCATTGTTCCTCCTTGATAACGTCATCAAGCAACTGTTTGCTTGACGTGGCAATTGACCGCTGAAGCTCGCGATAGCAACCAACCCGCAATGTGGGGATATTCATGGCGTGCGTTAGCAGCGCTCGGGCCATACTGTGCGACTTGGCAGAGCCACGGCCACCGCGCCCGGCTCGATAACGTAATGAACCAAGCGGCGGGTCAAAGAGATAACGAAAGCTCTCAGGTATGTCCATTTAGAGTGCTTTCCTTGCCGTCTTTGGCGGAGATGAATTTGACTTCCACTGACGTTGGAATTGCCTTGCCAAGCTGAGCTGCATCTTTGCCAGTAAAACCACAAATGTCAGCAAAGAGTTTAAACGCATTAGTGCGTTCGCGCGGGTCTTTCACGTCCCGAGCGAAGTTCAGGACTTCGCGAGCAAATGTCTCTTTGTCAGGGACTTCGCGGGTTAGCCGGGTAAACTCTTCCAAGACGACAGGGTCACTTGGCCAATGCACTGAGGCCGGTAGCGCTCGCCAGTCATCAACGAAGATGTCATAGCCAATACGGCCATGGCGGTGCGGATTGCGTGCCCAATGATGCGCGAAAGCCATCTTAAGGGCCAACTCGTTTTCACCCTCAAAGATTGGCACGCGGTCACTCATGACCCCGATTAACTATTTCTCAGGTGTTTTGTCAATCGCTAGCGGCGGCTTGACTTGCTTGGCCCAAATCTCAACGGCCAACTCCCAACGCTCCCGGCGTCGCATCCATTCGTCATTGGCAGTAAGTTGAGTTTGCTGAGCTTGAATGGTGCGCAAAGAGCTGTTCAAGTTCTGATAGATGCCGCCAAGAAAAAAGGCGATGGTGACAAGCGGAATAACCTGAATAATGACCGCAGTCATGATCCAAATCTTAAGCCGTCCCTCAAGCAAATTGTCCTGATCGCGGACAAATTGTTTAAGATGCTCTTCAAGCTCACTCAACGTTGTCACCATCGTTGACCTTATATCTTGACCCGCGTGCGGAGCCAACCAAAGATAAACGCCTTGTTCTTTTCGCGACCTTCGACCAGCTCGATATAGCGGCATCCCTGAAGGCAGTTCAAGGCTTTTAGCAGGACGGCCTCACCATCGTCAGGACGCCGCTTAAGGAACGCCTGAAGGGCCTGACGGGTTGCAGGGCCGCATACTCCGTCCACCGCAAGCTTGACGCTGTCCTGAAGCACGTTGAGCGCCCGCTGAAGGAATTTCCCGGCAATGCTCGGCCCCATATTGACGCCAGTGTCAACAAGCTCTGCAACAATGTCTTCAGACATAGGCAGCATAAGGTTGAAACCGGGCGCCTCAACATACTGCTTAAGATAGACCTTGAACGCAAAGTCACGCGGCATGTCCTTCATTTGCCCCTGCCAGCCATTCGAGCGAGCAACAGCAACCGTGATGCCAAAATTAGTTTCCCCGCCTGCGTCATTGACGTTGTTGACATAGCCACCCTCAGCCTTCAACACGTCTTCAATGATGTCATTCACGTTCATTGGCCTGCACTCCAATCTTTAACCCATTGGAGAGCGTCACGGCAGTTCTGTCCGCTGTCAATGAGAGAGATAACGAAATCCGCCTTCTCTTGATCTGAATTGCCCACAGGGGGCGCGGGTTGAGCTGCGCACGTCAGCCGCTCGGGCGGCGGCTTCAACTTCTCAATGACTGGCGTCTTTGCGCAGGCGGTCAAGCACAGCATCAAGCTTGTGACCGTCAGGAGCTTCGTTCGCTTCATTTTGCAAGTCCTTTGTGATTTGCTCGCGAGTTTGCTTGCGAACATTGTCAAGCGCGTCAGCAGCAGCTTTAGCCTCAGCTTCCTTCTGCTTGGCTTTTGCGTTCGCAGCTTCAATGGCGAGTTTGTTGCGCTTGTCAGCCACGCTCTCACCGTGGCATTCAGCGAGCGGAAAACAAAGCAGGGCGCCGACGATAACGCCGACGCCCGCTTTCCACCACAGCTTAGCAAAAGCTATGATTTCCATCGTCCCTCATTCCCTATTGGGCGGCGTGTCAGCCGCTTTCATGGCGTCGCCCCATGCGTCGCCTTCGTTCGCCGGGTGCGGCGGGTCAGCCTCGATAGTGCCGATGACTTCATTGTCAATCGGAATATCATGGCCGCTGCGCCCGTCATTGGGCAACTCAACCGCCGCGTCATAGTTGACTTGCAACGTATGAAGACGCTCGCGCAGCGCAAAGCCCATGAGAGGCCAGAGCTGACGAATGCAGTCTTCATAAGCAAACGTCTTGCCCTTCTCATAGTCGAAGTTCTCAGCCGACGCCGGGGCGGACTTGCCAAGCACAATGAACCCATTGTCAAGGGTCAAAATGCAGATGGTCATCAAGTCAAGCTGAGGATCATGAGGTTGGTCAAGCGCCTCAAGCGCCATGCCAACGCGGAAGTAGTTGGCAGCAACCACCTTCGCTTTCATGTCGTCCAGAGACACGCGTGGAGCGGTCGCACCCCGAGCGCTCAGCTTTTCGGCTTCATTCAGGCTCATGCTATCCATCTTAGGTTCCTAGCATTTAAACGACAGGTTAGGCCCTGCCAGCCTCCCAAGCCGCAATGGCTTCAGGCACGATGTCACGAATAAGCTCAAGCATGGCTTCAGCATAGACGCGAATTTCATACTGCGCATGAGGGTCAACGCGCAGTGTCAGGAACTTGAGCAAGTTCAGCAAGTCAACCGTAGCGAACATGGTTGAATAGGTGTTGACCGGCAACACAGAGCGCGCCAGTTCACGGGGCCAGCCGTCAGCCAGCAACGTCCGATAGACGGCAAAGGCGTGCTGGCAGGCGTCGCGCAGCATGTTGATGTTCTCAGCGGTGCCCTCGGGCACAAAGCCGGTCACGTCGCGACCCTGCTTGTTGTTCGCGCTCTGCATTCCGATGTTGACAGGGTCAGGAATGTAGAACTCTTCCGGCAACTCGCGATAGCGGGCGCTCAGCTCATTGAATGACCATGTCCGGTGTCTGTGCCACTGCCTGAAGACGAAGATAGGGGCATGAACCTCAAACGTGAAAGTCACCGTCTCGAATGGCGTAGTGTGATGGTGCGACCAAAGGTAATTCATGAGCCGCTTGTCAGAGCCAGTGTCATCACCAGCCCGCCAAGCAGCGTCATAGCTACACCGGGCCGCACGAATGATGCTCAAATCGCCGCCCATGTAGTCAACGAGCCGCACAAAGCCATGGTCAAGCGCCTTCAGCACTGGCGCGACCGATCCTTTATTGCTTTCCATGGTTTCCCTTCCAAAACTCGGCATTCCAGAGGCGCCGAATGACGTAGCTGCGCACAACGCTCAGAATTGTCATCCAAAACACGATAATGATGTTATCGCGGGCCGTCAACGGGATGCCATAGACACGACAAATCAGCCATTGGGCTGAAAAGGCGATGAGAAGGCCAATAAACGTGTTACTGACCGCCTCAATGAGCGATGCTCGCTTACTCTGCGAGCCGCTCATTTTCAGCTTTCAGCAGCTCAATGCGCCGGTCAAGATACCAACGGGCTTTCTCAAGGTCTTCAATGATGTCGCCTTTTGCACCAGCGCGAGAGATATACTTGACAGTATTGCCAAGATGAAAATCAAGGCCCCATGCCTCAATGACCTTTATAGGCTCAAAGTCACCATGACGCTCATAATGAGGGGGATGGTTGACCATGTCAACAACCTTGCCGCATGTGCAAACATTGCTTTTAGGAGAACCGTCAAGGCCAACGTCGCACGTCAAACACTGGCTTGCGTTCAAAGCTATGTTAGCTTGTTTAAACGTGCCTTTGCGAAACTCTTCCTCAGTCAAGGAACTACCTTTCTCTTGCTACCAGTATTCCAAACAATCTCAAGAATGGACTGAGTGATATACTGAATAAGATAAGCTTCTGCCTCAGGTCCAGCTTGCCTTTCGCCAAGATGCCGCCAAATCTCTTGGACAGCGTGCATGGCCTCATAAGCAACCAAACCGGCAACTTGTTCCTTACTACGTCGCTTAGGGTCAGCCAAGGTTATAATGACAACCAAGCCGCCTTTGCGCTCGAAAAAGTGCGTTGTTGCGTTAGCGTGAACTGTCCCAAGAAAGGACACTTCTTCATTAACATTTAAACGCTTAATTTCAGCTTGAAAGTCAACCTCAGACATTGTGAAGCCAACAAACACGGGCCATGGTCCCATGTGAAAATATTCAATAGGCGCCTTGTCTTCGTCAGTCATCCTTAGCCTCAACCGTGGCAGTTTCACCCGGCTCTAACGTTACATCGGCCTTGGCGTCCTGACTAGCAGGCATCAACGATTTGATTGTCTCAGATTGGGACCGCATAGCATCGAAAGCGCGGGCGGTATTTTCGCTCTTGACTTCATCGCTCTTGTTGGCAGTGAAATGGAACCCAAGGATAGTTTGACCGATGGCGCTGACAGCGAAAGCCTGAAGAATGACCTTGAACAAGTCATTTGCCCACAGGCGAGGGTCATTCAACGCCATGCCGAGAAGCATGACGGTCAAAGCAAATGTTGCTGCCGTAACAGCTTGACGCTCGTTCACTTTTTGCCCTTGAGAACCTTATTGGCCTTGGCGTCAATCTTGGCCTTTTCGGCGCCAGACATGCGACCTTCGTTGACAGCCTGCGAAGCTCTAGCCTTCGCATTAGCTGCATGACTTTTGTCATTAACAGGATAACTCCGATCAGGCCCTGCAAACTTGCTATCAGGAAGTTTGTTGCGAGCTTTTGAAGTAAGCTTTGACATTAGTTTGCCTTTCTATTGCCCTTTGCTGTTAGCCTTATCAAGAACGTCGCCAGCGGTGTAATAACCGCTAATCCCCGGAATAAGGCGTCCAATGGCTTCGCTTGGTGACTTCATGAACAAAGACCACCAATTGCCGCCCGATTGGTTTTGAGAACCGGGAGTATAGGTCTCGCCGCCAGCCTGAACACTGGCAGTGTTCTTTGATCTGGCTTGTTGCCATGCGACCATGGTTGCGTAGTCAGGAAAACCGCGCTGTCTGGCTAACCTGTCAAGGACAGGGTCAGCCATTTGAAGGTGTGACACGTGCGATAGCAGCGTCCAACATGTCAGGAATGCCATCAACTGCCTGCTGAACGGTTGAAAGCCCCTTGCTGCTGTCAACCAAATCGTTGAGCGCATTGGTGACGCTTGCAGGCATGTCTTCAACTGCCTGAACCGCTGCCACCAAAGCTGTCATTTTGGCGTCAAAACTGTCTTGATAGTTGATAACTTTCAAGATGCTATCCTTACTTTCAAGCAGGATATTCTTGACAAAGCTGATTGACGAAAGAGCGCTTTCTTCGAGGGTCATAAACTTTCTCCAAAGGAAAATGACTGCTGCAATAGCAACAACGTTTAAAGCAATTGCAACAATAGCGAGCATAGAATTGACCTAATTTGCTGGCTGTTTTGGGTTCAAGGTGGCCATCCTCGCCATGCTCCCGCAGGGAACCCTTACAGCATGGCCGCTGGCTGTGACCTAGCACAAGCAAAGAGAGACGCCAAGCCCTAGCTTGACGCCTCTCAATGCGACCCTGTGCGGGCTAATTGCGGGGAGCTTCATCTTCCCATGAAGCCGGTCAGGTGGAAGTCTAACCTTTCAGCGTCTAACCTGTTAGGGTCACGAAGCCTTATCCCCGGTTGACGACACGGTATGAGCGCGCCGTCAACGATCCGGGTCAGTCGAGAGGGACGCGACCAACGTTGACGCCGCCCTCAACGTCAACAGCAGCGAAGCGACGCAGCGGCTTGCGAACAGGGCGCGTGCGCTGTTCACCCTTGAAGCTGAACGTTTCAGTTTCGCCAGTCTCTTCGCTGAAGCGCTTGTTCGCCGCCGTCACCGTCGAACCGATCTGCTCGGCAGTCTTGTCAGCGACAAAGAAATAATCGCCAACGTCAAGGCCGTCAAACGGATACATGCTTGCGCGCACAATCTGCTTGCGCGTTGGGGCAACGAAGCCGCCCTTCGTGATGGTGAACTTGTTGCCCTCAGCCGCAGCAACAGGGGCAGTCGTCTCAGTCGTCGGCGCCTTCGCCATGGTCGTTCCTTCCGTGTTCGAGGCAGGATTGCCCTCATTCTCAACCTGCCAGACGCCGGACGGCGTCAGGCGCGCGGCAATGCCGCCGTAGTCATCAATGATGCTCTCATTGAGTTCCACCAGACCCGCGTCAGCAAGCTCACGACCCTCTTCAGGACCAACAAACTTGTAACCGGGTTCAGTCTGCTGTGCCTCGTGAATGGCCTTCAGCAAAGTTGCCTTAGCGATGTCTTCCATGACCTTCCTTTCTGAATGTCAACGCCTACTTAGTATGGCGTGACGATGATGTCAACACAGGAGGTTTGGGACCGCGTGATTTTTCATACGCTGACTGTCTCATTTGTGACCAGCGTTTAAACTCATCAAGCGATCTGAACCCCGCCTTCTGCCAGTCGCGTTCATTCCCTTCAGGTTTAAACGCAGCAAGTTCCTCATCGGAACGGTCTGGCTGAACCTCAGACATTGGCGCTAACGCAGTAGGCCAGCCCGAGACTGATAAGCAAGATAGCGATCATTTCGCTTTCCTTCCGTCAACTATGGTCAACTCAGCCTTGAGCTGCCTTGGATCGCGGTAATAGGCTTGCTCAATGGCGTCAATAGCTTTGACATGGCCTGTGAATGTCGCGCTGTCCAATTTTCGGCCATTCAGCCAGCACGTCCAATTGCGTGCCTTGGAGCTGCGCACTTCATAGAGGCCATGACTGGATTGAGCCATGAAGCTCTTGAAGGTGGCGCCCTTGATGAAACGCCACCTTAGAGTTTGTTTGAATGTCAATTCTCACACTCGTTGAGACGGGTGATGAAATCGTCAAAGTCGATTTCCATTTCCCCAGCGATGTTGCTCAACTCATCGGCAACTTCCGTCATCCGCTCGCCACGCTCAGAAGCCTGCAAGCCTTCAGTCAGATTGTCATAGCTGTCGCTCTCTTCGTCGCGGACTTCCTCGACAAGCTCGCGCGCCCGGTCAAACTCTTCCTTGATTTTGCCAAGGATGGCTTGAGCCTGCTGTAAACGCTTCATACGGTCATTGTTCATGTCATTTCCTCCGTTGTTAAGAGTTGCACTTTAGCGCGTCAAAAAGCCATGTCAACAAGAAAATGCAGGTATCCCAAAATTTGGATATTCTGCCCACAAATGAGCGTTTACGCTCGGCGTGCAAAGCGTCAACCCCGCAGGTTTCTCAGCTTTCTCACTATCTCTATACTCTTTTATATATTTATATATATTAATAATATTACAAGGATACTAAGATTGGGATACTCGGATTGGTATCCAAATAAGGTAAGTCTTACCCATATTTGCTTGATTATACATAAACGCCTATAATCGAGCTGAAAGCCGCAGAACTCTGCCATTTGTGCCAGATAAGCGACCATAAGCGACCGAGAGGCTGTCCCAATATGGGAATACCAATTTTGGGATACTGCTTGACAGGTGACCGAATTGAGGGATACGAAGTTTGGGATACAGTCAGAAGGACATGACATAATGCCAAAAAAGTTTGACGTTGTTCCTTGCTCTCCCGAGATGAAGGAACATGTTGCAGAAGTGAACTTTGCTGAGCCAGCCTTTGAAAATGGCGATGGCCGCGTTCACTATCCTTTTGATGAGCTTGAACTTGGCGAGAGCTTCCTTGTTCGCTTTGATGATGCCCCGAGCGAGAGCGCGTTGCGCAAAGCAGCGAGCTATCGGACGAAGCGCACTGACAAGGTGTATAAGGTCATCAAGCACAACAAATATCAGCTATATGAAATCGGAAGGGTTGGTTGACATGAGCAAGCGATTTGGACGCAATCAGAAGCGCAAGTTTCGTCAATCTGTGGGCACGCTGGAACAAAACCTAGCATTCGCTAACACGGTGCAGCTTGACCTTGAGAAACGTTTGATACATGTTCGCAAAGAGGTTGAAGCTGAGTATGAAGCGCGCATTATTCAAGCACGCAAGGAAAAGAACTACATCAAGTTTGATGTTGACGCTTTCCTTGACGAACGCGAGATGAGCATTGAGCTTCGCGCTCATTTCGAGCATATGGGCCGTAACGTTGAACCGATGACTGCGGCTTATCGCATTCCGTCGCGTGACTTGATGATTAAGCGCAGCGATCAAGAACGCGCTGACTTCATTCTTGTGGTTGGTCGAGAGATTGCCAACTATGCGATTGGTCAGATGATGCGACGTTGGAGGCTGAGATGAAACGCAAGGGCCTCAACCGCTTCCTGAAGCGCAGCAAGCCGCGCCCGAGCGCTCGCCATAAGCAGCAGGACGCCGGGTCAACGCCTGAAGTGCCCAGCTATGGCCGCGTGACCGATCCTGCGTCCCCATGGGAGCCTGAGGCCGCAAAGCGCCCGCCGACGAGCCGTGCGGCCCCTGACGGCTATGTCTGCTGCTATGCGACGCCTACCGGCCTTGTCCCCGGTCAGCGCTGGCCAACGCTCGCCACGGCTCGATACAAGTCTAAGGTTGGCCTTTATCCTTGCATGGCGATATTGCATGTCAGGTTGAAAAAACCTGTTGACAAGAGACGTTGACCAGTTTAAACGTAAGTCATCAACAGAGGAACTGACATGTTTGAAGTTTATGACAGACAAACGGGCAAGACGGTTGGCACGGCTAAGACGCGCGAAAGCGCTCGCCGTTCGGTTGACCGCCGTGACAACGCTTATGGTGCGTATCGCTACGCCTATCGCGTTGCTGGCTCTAACAGAGTGGAGTTCTGACCATGGAAATTAATGTGGCAACATTCTATGATTGCCGCCGTCGCTTGCTTGCAGAAGGCTACGAACAGTATGGCACCGATGGCGGCAATCACCGCTTTGTCAAGGACGATATTGTTAAGGTCATTAAGCGTGACCCTGAGACTGGCGCCCATTGGATTGAACAAAAGGCTATTTAACATGACTGACACAACGCTATATGACGTTACTGTTGACAACGGCAAGTATCGCATTGTCTATCATATGGACGCGAAGCCCGCTGAGTTTTACCGTCATGGCGAACCGTGGCCCGCTACTACTGAAAGCTTTGCCCACAGCAATTTGCTCATGGCCTTAGTGGCTGAGATTGATGAGCTGCGCAGGCGCGTGCCGTTCTACCTTGAGCTGCACATTACCGTTCATGAGAGCGATGACTTCGAGCGCTTCCGCCTCTTTGGTGGCGACAAGTGGAAGGCATCACGCTTTAGCGAGGATGACGTTGACGACATGCACGGCAAATGGTTCATGTCTGCTCGCTTCGACAACAAGCGAGACGCCAGCGTTGAGCTGCGCGCTATGGTCAATGCTCTCACTCGCTCAGACTATAACGTTATCAGGTGGAAGATTGAGAACACTGAGCTTGACAGCAAGCACGGCAGCACGCTTGATGACGTGAAAGCGTTCATGTCATGAACATCTGCAAAGAATGCGGCGCTCAATGGGCCATCCGCACCAGCGATGAAGACTTGTGCGAGACATGCGGACTTGAGCATGAGCTTCAGCTTGACCATTATGTCATTCGACGCAATCCAATGGACGTGCTAGAGTTCAGAGTGTTGCACCATGGCAAGCCGATCAAAGGCGAGTTCTATAACAAGGCCAATGCTCGGGAATGGGCGCGCAAACACAGAGACGGAGAGCTGACCAATGACTGACGAAGAACGCAACGCTGACGAGCAAGCCCGTTGGGATGGCCTCAGCGATGAAGAGCGCGAATTTTGGAAAGATGTTCAGACTTGGATTGGTCAGCACGTCATGAACGGCATAAACACGCTGAAGGCTGGCTATGACCCGGCTGACCCCGGCAAGTTCTATGCTGTTCACTTTGGCGTTCAGCTCCCCATGCCTGACGGCTCGATATGGCAGATTATCGTTCAGCCTGTCATTCCGGTGACTGAGGCAGAAGCCGCCAAGCCGAATTAACGCTTTCTTAATCTATTGATAATAAGGATTGGTCATGGAAGAATACTATATCATTCTTCGCGAAAACAACGGAAAAACTGAACAAGTTGACTTTGGTAACCCTCAGATTTTTGAACAAGGCATTGCTGAAGCTCGCAAACGCGGCTGGCGCTTTGATGCTTTTATTGTTCAATACAAAGGGGTTGGCAAAATCAAACTGCTGCCTTGGAGCTAATGACATGCCAATTGCAGAAATTCTTGACAGCCGTCAGGCTAAGCTGACTTCACAGGAACTTGCCAGCCTCGCGCTCGCTGCTGACCAAGCAGCCCGAGCCGCTGAGAAGCGTGGCGAAGTTGCGCTTGCTGAGAAGTATCGGCAGGACCGGGATGACATAACAGTACGATTTTGTTGTTGACACGTTTAAACAACCACGCTAGAAGGGTTGCATCAACAACGGAGTTAAGCACATGACGAACCTTGAAACCACGAATGAACTGACCCGCGAAGAGTGGCTTCGTGATGCCATGCTTGCCATGAGCGTTTGGGTTGAAGAGATTGAGGGTTACACCTATCCGGCTAACGTCCGCGTTAGCTGCGGCTTCCCCAAGAGCGCACGCGGCAAAGGCCGTCATGCCATTGGCCAGTGCTGGTCTTCGACTGCATCGGCTGACGCGCACTTTGAGATTTTCATTTGCCCCACTGAAGACAATGCCGCTGAGGCTGTTGAGACGCTGTTGCATGAAATGGTTCATGCCACTGTGGGCACCAAGGCCGGTCATGGCGCTGCATTCGGCAAGCTCGCCAAGGCTCTTGGCTTCCTCGCTCCCATGACGCAGACCCCTCCGTCACCCGAGCTTAAGCAGCGCCTTGCTGACTTGGTCGCTGACATGGTTCCTTATCCGCACGGTCGCCTGAGCGAGATGGAAGGCCACAAAAAGCAGACCACCCGCCTTGTCAAGTGCGAGTGTCAGGACTGCGGCTATATCGTTCGCACCACTGCCAAGTGGATCGGTGACGTTGGTATGCCGATTTGCCCTTGCAACCATGAAAGCATGGAACTAAGCGCATGAGCCGTGAAACTGACATAACTGTTCTCGGTGGCCTTTCGGTCACCGTAGAATTTAACATTGAAGGCGCTTACCCTGACGTTGGCATCATGTCAAACTATGTCAGCGACTGGTGGATAACGCACGTCAATGGTCGCCCGGTCAAGAATGCTGATTGGATCATGAAACGTTTAAACGCCAAGGATGAGCAAAAAGTTCTTGACGAACTAAATGAATTGACCTATGACGATGGCTATGAAGACTTTGGAGATTATTGACATGCTTGCAGAGGAAGCGCTTTACGAAGGTCACCCGGTTGCCCACATTGCTCTGTTTTATGAGCGGAAGCGTTTGACACTGATTGATGAACGCAATCGAGTCATCGTTGCTCTTTTCAAGGAAACCGATCATGACAACTAACCCCACCCCACCGGCTGAACAGATGACTGAGGCGGGGATGCTGCCTCCTGCGCAGGCAAAAGCGCTCTGGAAAAAGCACGGGGGGCGGCAGCACGGCCCTATTGTCGAGCATTATTCGATTGAGGAGCAGGCTTGGTATCGGTTCGTCAGCGAGCTTCAACAACAGGCTCTCGCCGCCCGTCAGCCCGATCCCCGCGTGTTGGTGCTTGAGGAGGCGAGAGAGGTCGTGACCGACTTGTTGCTTGAGCTAGATGGTGCCGAGCCCAGCATAGTGACCAATCGCGCTAATCAATTTCTCGACCGCCTCAGCGCCTCCTTCAAAGAGGAAAGGTCTACAGAATGACCCCTGACCAAATCGCCAAAGCTGGAACCGAGAGCGCCATTCAAAAGGCGCTCTTCGCTTATCTCGCTGTTGCCTCTCGTTGGGGTTGGGAGTGCGCAGACAACTACGCGGCTGGCGAAGCGCTCAGCTTGCGCGATGCAATGCGAGACAGCGACGTTATCCCTGAGCTGCGTTGGTGTTTCGCCGTTCCGAACGGCGGCGCTCGCGATGGCATCACAGCCGGGCGCATGAAGGCTGAGGGCGTCAAGGCAGGCGTGCTTGACATATTCTGGCCCCTTGAGCGCGGCGCCTATAGCGGCCTGTGGATTGAGATGAAGAAACCGGGCGGCACGATGAGCGCCGAACAGCGCGCGTTCGCTGAGTTTGTGACCGCTCAGAACTACTTGACCAAGCTGCATGACGACTGGCGCGAGGCCGTTGCAAGCATCAAAGCATATTATGCCCTGACAGGGCATAACGACCCGCGCTAAGTCGAAATCTGCTCGGGGCTGGCAGACCCCATCAAGAGGGTAACGAAATAGTCTGCCACCTGACGCTAACGACTGCGCAAGCAGACCGCCAACATAATCGGGAATGGGAAGGCGCGCCCATGCGAAGGGTTTCCGGCTCGCCCGGTCACACTCTACCCCGTCAGCGTCAACCTTTCAGCTTCTCAAACTCAACATACTGATAGGCGAGACAGGTTTTATCAAACCTGTTTTTCATCTCAATCTTCAGTATCTCAACAATCTCAGCGTCTTCAGTCATCACCTTGAGCGCATCCTTGACAGCAGCAGGGACGCCGCGCCGGTCTGTCTTGAACGCTTTGTTTCCGTTTAAACGAACATTCAGCGCGGACGTTGAGAACACCCCTTCCTTGACCATCTTGTCACTTAGGCCATAGGTTGTGCCCTTCGTCTCGCCAGTGAACCAACCGCGTAGGACTTCGCGGATAATCTGAATATGTTCCATCTGATTGCCGTCACGCTGAGCTTTCGATATTGTCGTCGTGCGGCTTGGACTGGCGGATCAGCCCGCGGATCACGCCCAGAATGTTGCGGACGCGGTGATTGAGCTCGGCGATCAGCAGCTCCTGGCGCTGATGCGCCTGGCGCCGCTGGGTGGTCGCTTCCTCGGCGAGGCGGAGCACGACCTCGATCATTGTGGCGCGCAGCGTTTCGGCGACGCGCAGCTCCGAGGGGGTGAACGGCCGCGACTTGCCCTCGACCGTCTCCTTCCACTCGGCGAAGCTCTCACGCGGGGTGAGGCGCGGGCCGTTGGGGCCGTACTCCACCGGCTTGTGCGGATCGCCGCCCCAGCTGACCGAATGGATCATCTCGGCGCGGAACAGCACGACATAGTCGCGCGCGGTGCGCGAGAGCGGGATGGCGAGCATCCCCGCCACCTGCGACTGGTACGCCTCGGCGCCGGGGACGAAATCGGTGAGGTGATCGGTCGCGAACACCTCGGCATCGTCGATTTCGTTGAGCTTCGCGATGATCTCGCGAAAGCCCGATGCCGGCGGCGTCTGCCCCGAGAGCGCCATGCTGTTGTTCATCCAGACGCCGACGCCATCCGCCGGGATCGCGCTGGTCAGGATGCCGCCGAGCCAATCGGGATCGTTGAGCAACGTCTCGTCCGAGGCGACTGCGCCGAGCAGCTGATCGGAGATGTCGCGCGCGCGGCGCTCATAATCCATCAGCTCCTTGCGTAGCCGGCTCTCGAGCCGCATCGCGAACATCTGGGCGAAGAGTTCGCACACCGAACGGCGCTCGAAACTGGGGTTGAGCGGCGAATAATGGTGGCAGGCGAACAGGCCCCACAGCTCGTCATCGACGATGATCGAGATCGACAGCGACGCTGCGACCCCCATATTCTTCAGATATTCGATATGGATGGGGGACACCGATCGCAGGATCGACAATGACAGATCGATCCGCTGGCCGGCCCCATCGGTCACGGGGACGATGGGCACCGGTTCGGCGTCGACGTCACGGATCACCCTGACGAGGTTGCGCTTGTACAGCGCC
>WXYE02279236.1:0-14383 GCA_011319275.2 Echinosphaeria canescens | reverse complement strand
CATGGCTCTCCCACCCAAGTTCAAGGGCCATCGGCTCACATTTTCCGACCCCGCCGCCTCGTCGTCTTCGCTCTCCTCGGACCCGCTGCACACGGTTGAGATCTTCCTCGACTACGTGTGTCCGTTTTCGGGAAGTAAGTCCAACCAACCACAAACCCCCTCTTCTCTCTTCCCTTACACGATATCACCCATTTTTTTATCCACTCACCAACTCGTCCACCCACACCACCACCACCACCACCACCACCAAAAAAACCAGAGATGTTCCGCACGCTCCACTCCGACCTCGCGCCGCGCCTGCGCGCCGACCCGGTCCTCGCGGGGCGCGTGCAGTTCCTGTTCCGGCAGCAGGTGCAGGGGTGGCACCCGTCGTCGACGCTGACGCACGAGGCGGCGTTGGCCGTGCAGCGGCTGGCGCCGGCCAAGTTCTGGGACTTTTCGGCCGCGCTGTTCGCCGAGCAGCGCGCCTACTACGACGTCAAAGTGGCGGGCGAGACGCGCAACGCCACGTACGCGCGGCTCGCCGATCTGGCCGCGCGCTCGGTGGGGCTGGAGACGGCCGCCGTGCTCGACCTGCTGCGCGTGCGCGAGCTGGCGCCAGGCGAGGCCGAGCCTGCCGAGCTCAACGGCGGGAATGAGGTCACGGGGGACTTGAAGACCGTCATCAAGATGGCGCGCCTGGTGGGCGTGCATGTGAGCCCGACGGTCATCTTCGACGGCGTGGTGGCGGACCAGATCAGCAGCGGGTGGACGGCCGACCAGTGGGTCGACTATCTGAAGAAGAATGTCTAGGCTTGATGAAAAGGGGCGTGTGGTAATTGCGTTGCGTGGGGGGGGGCGAAGATGTAGAAAAGAGCGATTTGAGATGACCTCCACACCATTGAACTGGAACTTGGCAACAGTAGCTTTTTTTTTTTTTTTGCTAATTCTTTGAACTTGATTGAGTTGAAATTGTACTCAACGTCGATGCCTGCTACAGTGCCAATCATAAAATAAACATGTACGTAGATAAGATACCTTCGAGCGAAGCGAGCTCGGGGGTCTGGGGGGTACCCCAGGAAAAAGAAAGTTAAAAGACGAAGTTAAAAGTTAAAAGGTAGAGCGTCCTTTTCCTGGGGGTTCCCCCCAGACCCCCGGCCTCGCTTCGCTCGAAGAGATCTTATCTACATGTTTATTTGGCGATTGACACTGTACCTTGCTATGAGCGACGACGTAGTGTTTGAACAATAAAAAGGGCTCCGGTCCACCTTCGAAAGAAACTTGGTGACTCCACGTTGTTCGTATAGTATTTACATAATTGATATATTCTAGTGACTTTGAGAGCGTGCTTTCTTAATCTCGAGAGTGTAGCGCTTCTTCTTGGGAATGCATATTCTACTCTCAAGGGTGTATTTTCTCTCCTCCAGTGTATTCACAGCCAAAGCTAGACAGATAGACCTGCTCGGCCGTGCCAAGCGGTGGAGCGTCTTGCTCTCCTTCCGGCTATCCTGCGTTGCTTTATGCGCCCGTTAGAAGGCTGTGGCGACGGCTGCGGTGAGAAGGGCGCAGTGAGAACATTTAGCGACAGTGAAAGTTTTGCAAAATTTGATGACCTTGATCGAGTCGAGAAATTGTGCTCCATGTCGATGCCCTCTCCCAAAACGCCCTGACTGACTAGTCCCACACACGGCAAATTCTCCAATGTCTTTATTCTCTCCTTCTTCGCCACGACATTACAATTTCTCAGTCCTTCTTCCACGATGCCTTCTTCGTCTTCTTGTGTTTCTTCTCCTCCTTGCCCTCTCGTCCCGCACGTCCATCATTCCCCTCACCCCCCTCACCCTCATCCGCCTTCCGCTTCATCTGGGTCGCCACCCTCACACTGACCGTGCTCACCGTTTTCCCCTGCTTGCTTGCCCTGGCCAGCTTCTCCTCGGTCTCTTTCCACGAAGGCGCGTTGCCGTCGATCTCGTACCTGAGACCGACGATCGGTTGGTCAGCCTTTCGTTGAAGAAACAGGCCTTCGCGGCAATACAAGCAGACAGATGCCAGAAAGACACCAGACAGACACCAGACAGACACCAGACAAACAGGGCATGCGGCCAGGTAGACAGGCAGTCAGGCACATGGCGAGGGAGGCGCCTGCCTCTCAACACACTTACTGGTCCAATGGCAGCGAGTCGATCATCTCGCGCTGCTTCCTGCGCAGCTCCCCGACGGCCGCGTCGCCCTCCTCCTCCAGCTCGGCCTCCAGGTCCGCCTGCAGCGGCTCGAAGCGCTCGTCCACGACCTCGTCGTCGTGCACGCCCTGCGCGGTCTCGCGGCTGACGGCGAACACCTCGCGCCGGTCTAGCTCCCGCTCGAAGGCGGCGAGCACGACCTTGGACAGGTGCGCCGCCATCTTCTTGACCATGCCGTGGAAGATGGCCAGCGACGAGGCCGACGTGATGGTCAGGTCCTGGTACACGTCCTCGAGGTCCTTGCGCTGCAGGCCGACCGACAGCAGGATCGGCTTCTCCAGCGTCTGCAGGCTGAAGGCGCCCGAGAGCCGGTCGTCAAAGTACAGCGTCGCCAGCGTGGGCACCAGGTCGAGGATGACGTGGTAGTCGACGTAGCCAGAAGCGTAGTTCTCGAGCCGGCGCAGGTCGTACGGGCTGAGGAAGCGGTTGAGCTCCTCCTTGTCCAGCGTCCGACGCTCGATCTTGTCAAGCGCCGCACCTGCCTTGGCCGACTGGAGGAGGCTCAGGCTCAGTGCTGCCGGGAAGATCTGGAATTGCTTGCTACCTGATAGTTCGTGGTGGTTAGGAAGGCCTTCTTCACATGCAAGAGTCAGGGATTTCCCCAAAGACGCACCAAGCAGTGACATAAAGCGCTTGCTAAAGTCTCGGCAGAAGGTGCCCAGCCAGCTCCTATCAACACTGCTCTTCTCGAGCGCCCGTAGCATGGCACACGTGTGTTCGCCGGTCAGGTCGTTGGCCGTTTGCCGCAGGTACAATGGCGCAAATCTGCCGCGATGGTGTGTCAGTCACCAAGCCTCCCTCGTCATTTTTGTGTGCTTGCCAACCCCAAGCCGGACTCACCCAGCACGCGCCCAGAACTTGTGCAGACTCTGTGTCAAACCGAAGCTCACGCCACTGTTGTTCAGTCATCAGTTAGCACCACGTCGCTCAGCGTCGTCATGGCTATTTGTTGGTTGATTCATACACGTAATCGCACATGTTCGGCCGCAGTTCCGACAGTCTCGCAAACAGGGGTGGCAGTGTGCTCTGATCCCGGACCTTGACGTCGTCGGCCAGCAGGTTGGCGTTGGCAAGCTCCTCGTCGGTCACTCGCACCAGGCTTTTGTCGACCTTGTCAGCAAATTTGACCTCTCGCTGTCCCTAGTATGACGACTTCGATAGATAAGGGGACATACCTCGGCTCTTCCGCAACCCCGTCCTCCTCTGACAGACTTGAAAACTTTCCCTCGTAAAAGTCGATCAGAAGCTCGAGTGCCCGGCGGCCGTAGCCCATGGACATGTAGTCGGGACTTGTGGCTATTCTGACGATGCGCGCACCGCTGAGGGCCGCGAAGTCTTCTTCGCCGAACTGCTTGTGGCGTTAGACGATGGTTTTCATGTTTATGTTTTCATGTTTTCATGTTCTCATGTCGACATCCGTACCTGTTCGCTCACAAGCCACGGCAGGAGATCGCCTGCTGCGCGCCTGCCCCGAGACAGCTGATTCAAGATTGTCCCTCTTGCGATCTTGCCTTCCAGTGCGACTTGTATCGCGCACAGTGGCTCTGGTAACTTGCCCTTGTCGTCGAAGGGAGGAACCAGAACGTAGACTACCCTTGCTGTCAGTTATCCGTACTATAGTTCCAATCACAAGATAAACATGCAGATCCTAGAGTTCGTGCACCGCTCATGTACTATTACTGTCGTGTCCTCGAGCGAAGCGAGGTCGGGGGTCTGGGGGGAACCCCCAGGAAAAGACCGCTCTATCTTGTAACTTTCTTTTTCCTGGGGGTACCCCCCAGACCCCCGAGCTCGCTTCGCTCGAAGATACTATAGTAGTAGTACATGGGTGGTGCACGAACCCTAGCATCTGCATTTTTATTTTGTGATTGGCACTGTATGGGAATGGAACAGGCCATCACCTCACCTTCGTGGGCCGGGGCGTCACTCAAGAGCTGGAGATCGTCGGGCGTATTCTTGTAGCTGTGTGCGTCGAGTCAGAAACCACACTGTGCTTGGGAGAGCTCCTCAAACGCAGGTTTGAGAAGGTGAGTGACCTACTGGCTCGCAACAAACAACGCCACAAGCTGCTGCAAGAACGCTTCCGTCACCGGATGGAAGGAAAACACTGCCAGAGGTTAGCACCTTTCCCAACGCACAAGCCCAGGCCATTCTATCGCGCTGCTCACATGTATCTCGGTTCACTTTCAGCAGCTCGCACCGTGACGGGTCTGGGAATCCTTTCATTTTGGTGACCCCAGGCAGTGTCGCATCGAGGCACAGGAGCGTGTGCAGCCACTTCTCGACCGAGTCTCCCTGAGCATACCGGATGGGCTCCTCCAGGCTGATCTCCCGCAGAGATCTGCTGCTGTGAAAGCTGGCGCCTTGCGACTTGGGGGCCTTTCCGGTTTTGCGATCGATTTCCTCGCCTGCTCCGGCGCCGTCGCCGGCCCGAGACTGCTCCCGGAGCTGCTTGATCAGCTTCAGGGAGAGGGAGCGGCCGGTGCCCTCGTAGCCGTTGATGGTGGATGAGAGGAAGACGAGGTAGGGGCCCATGAGCTTGCGGACGAGAGCTGGACGAAGGAGTCAGCCCTGCACTAGAAATCATCATTTCGCATCGGTCCTTTGAGACTTACGGAGCGGTATTGCTGCTGCTTCATCGATAACCTGTTGTCACATTAGTACCTCGTAGTAGATATAATGCCAATCACAAAATAAACATGCAGATCCTAGGGTCCGTATACTGCTCATCTTCGAGCGAGGCGAGGTCGGGGGTCTGGGGGGAACCCCCAGGAAAAGGCCGTTCTACCTTTTTAACATTCTTTTCCTGGGGGTACCCCCCAGACCTCCGGCCTCGCTCCGCTCGAAGATATTATCGTAATAGTATAATTGGGGTTAATAAACAAGCAACATGCGGACCCTAGGATCTGCGTGTTTATCTTGTGATTGGCACTGTAGGAGGAAAGCAGCCATGACCAGAATGGACTCGCAGACTTACAACCAACTCGGCCTGCCCCAGGAGGTGGGCATCTTCCGGCCTCAAGTATTGAATCGTCTGTCGATGTGTCCGGTGGACATTTACCCGCACTACAGCCTTGTTGAAGTCTGGATTTGTAGACTGTATGATGGAGTAATCCACATGATCCATGTAGCCCAGCGCATCGAATGCCTTGAAAATGAAGCCTGTTCGCACATCAGGTCGGTCAGCGACGCTCTCTAGCGGACGCGAAGTCTAATATGAAGGAAGAGGCGTACTGAACAGCGTTTTCAAGTTTTCTGGAGATGGCGAGGTGACGAAGATCTGCCGGTAGTTGTCAATAGCCAGCATCCTAGGACCACACATCAAGGCTCTTTGGAGTCGTTTTGCTTACATTACTGTACCCATGCGCGACCGCGCAGCCAATAGCCATACCCAGTGCTGCCGATTTACCTGCAAGGTGTCGTCGGTGTCAGGCGAGCTCGAGACGCTTGTCCGGAGGAAGGTTTTGGGAGGTTGACGCACCTCGACCACGAGCGGCCGTCAACGCTACTGTGGATCGTAAAGTCTTTTCCGTGATCGCATCCATGACTGTGACTTGGTCAGATAACTTGATCACGATACACGGGGTGTCATGACTGCGTCAGATATTGCCCGGGTATGGCGATGCTGGTCTTGACTTACAAGTCAACAATGCTTTCACTGTTCGATCGCCAGGTTAGCCGTCGATGTTTATCACCAAGCTCGCCGTCGATGTTTCACAGCCGCCCATCCACGCCAAGGCGCCAACATACCCTGATCCACCGTCTTCGCCAGGTTCGTCAAGGCCCCGGCTGGTTGTGTATCTTCGAGAGACTTCTTGATCTCGGCGAGTTCTTTCTGTGCGGGCGTCTCCGGCTGGTCCAGGTCTGGCGGCGGCAGGCGCTTGACGAACTTCGCGCCCGAGAGAGGGAGGACTGTGGGAGGGTCAAAATCAGCGCCGGGATCCCGCTGGGGAGATGCATGCAAAATCGGGCACGACTAATCAATCATACCATTCAGCTCGTCGTCGATAATCAGACATGAGTCGCACGATCCCAGTGACAGGATGAACCTCTCGTTGAAGCGGGCGACCACGTCCTGGTGCGCCTCGGTCCGGTACCGGCTGTGCACATCCATACTCATGGTGAAGAGCTGCTTTAGCGAGGTCATGCCCTTGAGTAAAAGCACCACGATGCCGCCGCCCTCGACCGTCTCGATAGTCCGTGCGAGGGTATTGGGTGTCATAGCCCTGGCATAACATCCTTGTCAGTCCGGGCTACCCTTTTTTTTCTTTCTTTCCCTTCCATATCCTCCCGCATCGTCCTCCCTGACCAAGCAGTCAACGCTTTGCAACGTACTCGAAATCCTGGAGCACCAGCATCCCGTATGTGTTTCCCAGGATCTTCTGGGTCTCTTTGTAGAACACATATCGGATCTAGATAAGCCCGCCACGCTCTTCATCAGCTCTAGATTTCTTCGAATCATGTTTCGCAGGGGGGCTCGTCGGATGATCCGTCGGAAAGCACGGGGTTTCGCGCCTCACATCGTGCAGGCTGAGGAACAGCTCGAACGGGTCCTCCGAGTTGACCTCGCGCGTGCCTCGTTGGATCTCCTTCTTGATCTTCTTCTCGCGCTTCTTCCGGTGACTATATCGTCGGCAAAGGGGGTGGTGGGTAGGGGTGTGGTCAGCCAAGAACGTGTACACACAAAGTCCGTCGACTAGGGCGGGGGGGCACGCATCACACGCACCTCGTAAAGTCCAGGAGTTTCTTTTTGTATGCCCACAGGATCGACTTGCTGTGGCGCACATCGCGGGTAGTCATGATCTACCGACCCCAAGTCAGCGCGGCTCTCCCCCCTCGAGCTTCCCCCCATCTCGAATCGGGACCGGAGTTCTGGTTGACGAACATAGTGCAAGTTGACGATGACATCCCTAGCCGCACTCGCTGTTAGCGTCTCACTCTCCCTTTTCCTCTGTTGTCCGTGCATGTCCGGATATCCTTACTTCAGCCGGTCTCCCACACACACGAAGAAGCTCCTCTTGTTCTCCTGCAGCCCTGTACGTCGAGTCGTTCCGTCAGCCAGAATCGCCTTGTGGATTTCCCGCAACCCCCTCCTCTCTCTCTCTCTCCTCAACTACCCTCCTTCATGTTCCGTCATCTCAGGGCCATGGAGAATGCGCCGACAAACCATTTGCGATAAGGGCCGGGATCCGGGGATCGACGTCCTTGCGAGCGACCATGCTGAGTGACTGCTGGCACTGGTACTTCTACCAGCGGGTTAACGGGCCGGGGGCTGGGGGCAGGAAAGTGCTGAGTTGAGTCGAGAGGGACCTCTGCGCGACAGGAAAGATGAAAAAAGCTTACGCCTTCGTCTCGTTATCGCAAAGTTGAGCTCGAGAAAAAAAAGAGCGGAAGGTGGGGGCAGAAAAGCTGCAGTACCAAGCCTCCACCCCACCCCACCTTTCCCGTCCTTCGCTCCTTCGCTCCACACGCGGGATTCCCCTTCGTTGATGAGCTTCACTTCCAAGAGTAAATTCAAGTACACTCACTTTGGCAGCATGCAATATCTTGAACAGTTGAGTATTCCTTGACATTTGAGATACCCGGGTACCGATCTATGAATCTCTCCGTTTTTACTGCTACAGTGCCAAGCGCAAAATAAACATGCAGATCCCTCATCCCGTACAAGCTTCTCCTGATCGTATACCTTCCACATCATTCAAGGCTTTCTGTACTAACGAGTCTACTTCGAGCGAAGCGAGGCCGGGGGTCTGGGGGGAACCCCCAGGAAAAAAAACCCGGTTATAAGGTAGAGAGCGGCCTTTTTCTGGGGGTACCCCCCAGACTCCCAGCCTCGCTTCGCTCGAAAACACTATTGTAATAATATAGTCAGGGTCAGTAAATAAACATATACGGACCCTAGGATCTATATATTTATTTTGTGATTAGCACTGTAGTGCTGTACTGAAGAACAAGCGCCTCTATGATGCTGATCTGCAAGGGAAAGGGTGGGAAGGGGGACAGGAACATTAGGGGAAAAGGGACTAGTCTCGATCTCTCTCAATGATCTGTGCTCAAGGATCTGTGCTCGTACTATTTTTGCACGTGTCGCTCGCTCGAGATGGGATGCAAGGCGTATGTTGGAGTCGAAGGGGTTAGGGGTTCTGGAAGACATATCGGGAGGATAGGTTCGTAAACAGGAAAACACAAGGAGAGAGAAGATGAGATGCCTTCAAGCAGTAGCGATCCTTATGTGCACCGGTTCTCATCCGCCGCCGCCGCCATCGGCGAGGCCCCCCTCATGGCCGTGAAGTGGCGCAACAGAGGGGAAATGAAGAGGAAAAGCTCTAGAAAAGGGTCTCCCCCGGGGGCAACGAAACCTCTATCCCCGTCTCCTCCTTCACTCCCCCCCCCCCCCCTCTTGGTCTTCCAGGTCTTGTTATATCAAGAAGACACAAACACGCTCCCCTCTCTCTCACCATGCAATCATCTCCTTGTCCCGATACAAGCTCCCCTTACACATACACACCATCCCCTTCCACCCCTTCTCTCCTTCTCTCCCCCACTGTTAATTGGACCAGCCCCGACGAACGACCCAGCCCTGCCCGCCCCTCAAAGCCTGTCCCGCTTCTCCCGCTCCAGCTTCAGCTTCTTCATCAGCTTCTTGTACTTGTGCTTCTTCATCTTGAGCTTGCGCAGGCGCTTCACGCTGATGGCCTCCATCGTGAGGTCTTGCTTCCGCTTCTCCACCACTCTGAGGAAGGTGGCGTGCCGGGTGCGCATGCGCACCCTGAAAGCCACCCCTGCAAGCTTTTCTTGTGGCTCCTCCTGCGGCTGCCGCAACTGCTGCCGCTGCTGTTGCTGTTGCTGTTGCTGTTGCTGTTGCTGTTGCTGTTGCTGTTGCTGTTGCTGTTGCTGCCGCTTCTGCTGTGGCTTCTTCGGCTGCTGCCGCCGCTGCCGTTGCTGTTCCGCCTGGTCCTCTTCGACACCGTCTTGTGCCTCCAGGACTGGGTTGTGTGTGACCCACTCGACGTGCCCGTCCTTGCAGGTCTCGGTGATGAACACGGTGGCTTTGTATGTGCGTGTCTCCACGCCATCATTGTCTGCCTCGTGGGAGGTGCCAAGCGGTTTAGACAGACCCTCGGCCATCCTCACCTGCAGCTTCTCGTCCAGGCGGGCGAGCGGCGATCTCGTTTTGGGGTGGTGGGGGTTGCGGGCTGAGGCAGCAGCCCCCTCTTCGGCCTCGGCTTCCGGCGGCGGGGGCGGGACGTGGGGCGGGAACCTGCTAGGGTCGAGCTTGAACATCATGCTCGATGGCGAGGCGTCCGCGTACCTCATCACCAGTCTAGCAGAGCCGTCGCCGCCAGAAAGAGAGTAAGAGCTTTGATCCATCACGTCATGTCCGCCTTCCCGGTGAGACTGGGATCCGATATAACTGAGGTAGGATCCGGGCCGCTCGAGATTATGCACTGTCTGGTTGAGCAGCTGCAGAGTATCGCCAATCTGTTTCTGGACCGGTGCAGGTTTTTCCTTGCTGAAAATTTCCTGGAATTCATCAAAGGTCACGGGAGTTGGAAATGGCTTGGTGGTCGAGATGGGCCGGTGGCCGGCGTAGAAGTTGGCGACCGCACAGCCTACGGAGGTCATCATCAGTGGCAGGCTCAGAGCATACCCAGATCAGGACGCAAGAAGGAAGCTCATTATGGCCCCGTAGTACGCACCGGCTGGGTCCATCTTCAACGTTAGCGGCACGCTAGGCGGTCTTATTTGCGGCTCGACGACGGCCTTGGGCTTTCTCCCCCTTCTTTCTGGCTTCGGAGGCTTCTCGACGGCGGCGGCGGCGGCAGCGGCAGCGATAGGGGAGGCGGCAATTGGGAGAGCGGTTGTGGGGGCGGTGACAGCGGTCGCAACAGCATCCGCATCCGCAACGACGGCGTCGCCCTTGGCGGTGGCGGGCTCGCGTGATGCGGACACAGTAGGGGATCGAGATTTTGGCTTGGCGGTGCCGGCGCCGGCGCCGGCGACGGTCTCGGTGGCTTTCTTGGCTGTCGATGCCGGCTTGTCGGACGCGTGCACGGCGGCGCGCTGCAGCTTTGATCTGCCATTTCTTGGGGACGACGGCTTCGAGGACGAGTAGCGGTGCTGCTGGAGCGAGTGCTGGTGCAGCAGGCCGTAGACGAAGAGAGACCGGGCGGCGGCGGCGCGGGGAGCGGAAGACACGAGTGCGCCGGGCGTCGCACAGTGCGGGGTGGCGGCCAGGACGGCGAGGCGCACCGACGGAGACAACATTGCCGGCGATAGCTTTGTTGTTATTGCCGCTGCTTCCAGGTTGCGGTTCGGGTGCGGGAACGAGGTTTAAAGGCGAAGGAAGGTGTCGTTGTTGCCTAGGATGCCAGTCGGTTTGATCGGTTTGATGACAACCTGCCTTCGCCACACGACAACGTCACCAGGGCCAGAGTGGCGTTCAACGCAAAGGTCGCAGTGGCGATGCCGGATGGCTTCTTCTCTGCCTCTCAGACCACGGGCTCTCGCAAAAGGAGGAAAAGAGGGCGGGGCCACGGCGACGAATGCCAGTGGTAGAGGTAAGGCGAACAGGAAATGGAGGCAATCACCCGGTCCCGCAACCTTCGGGCTCATGGCACAACGGGATGCAATCGAGGCTAAGATGATGAATGGTCGAAAGGGACGTTGGCGGCGGAGTCGGCCGACGATAAAACCTTGACCGCCTGCCAAGAAGAGTGGGCTGATGAAAAGGTACGTACTCTTTCTTTTTTAAGAAGAACTGGAGACTGCACACGTGCTCTTCGATAGGTAGAGTGCCAAACACAAAATAAAGATGCAGATCCTAGAGAGTTCGTACCATTTACTGTCCCCGGTTGTATTATTTATAGTATTTATTGTATCTTCGAGCGAAAGCGAGGTCGGGGGTCTGGGGGGTACCCCCAGGAAAAAGAATGTTCAAAGATAGAACGGCCTTTTCCTGGGGGTTCCCCCCAGACCCCCGGCCTCGCTTCGCTCGAAGGTATCATAAATAGTATAACCGAGTAGTAAATGAGTATGTGCGGGCCGTGGGATCTACATCTTTACTTTGTGATTGGCACCGTGTCTCTTTAATAAGTATTTTGGGTAATGCCAGATAGATTCGTCCTTGGCCATGAGCCATCTTCTCGTCTTGTACTGCATGCACACAACAAGTCCTCTTGATCCCTCCAGTCTCCAGTCTCCAGTCTCCAATGGCGGCAGAATTCCTGCAACTTGACATGCATACCCGAGGCAGGAGCCAAGGCAGGGGACGATGAGTTGTTTCCCTGTGGGGAAGGGACAACCCACTCATCGCTCCCGGACAACATCAACGACAACATCAACGACAACAGCATCAACCCCAGACCTTGACCTTCTTTCTCCAAGCCAAGACGCAAGGCCTCAAGCCGCAGGAGGTTCCCCGTTCTTCTATCCATGCATGGGAAGATTTCACCCATCGAATACGTACGTGCCACATCAAGTGAGCCATCAGGGAGGCGGTCAACAGGAAGCAACCAGCCTTCGTCGGCCGTGAGATGCATGCTTTTTCACTCCTCCCTCCCAGACACGCATCCCCTCTCCCTTTGCTGTATTATGCATGTCGCATGTCGCCGGCCATGGCTGCAATGGCGGTGCCGGTTCGGCATTGGTCTGCTCCAGAAGCAATGACCGAGCATGTCAGCTGCGACTTGTTGTCCCGCGACTTGTTATCCCGCGGCTTGTTGTTCTGTGACTTGTCATCTCTAATGATGATATGTGACTCCCTGCAAAGCACTCCCTGCATCCGTCCATCTTGGCATCACCGCCCAACAATCACTCATGTGTCCAGAGAGCAGAGGATGGTCACCTCCACCTCGTTTGACCATCCACTGTTCAAGCCCATCTCCTTCCACGCCGTTTCGACATCCACCTCTAACACATGCTCGTCTGCCTTGTTGACCGACACCGTGTGGCGGGGAACGGCCTGCCCCATAATCGTCACCATGATGTGCTCGTCGACGCCGAGTTCCGGCAGGGCCGAAATGTACAAGCCTGCCCAGAGAATCCCAAGTATTAGCGAATCGGCATGTCTTCTCTTGCCTTGCGCAAACCAACCAACAAGCCAAGGGCCGCGCGCAGCAGACAGGCCCGAAAGTAAAAAAAAAAAACATACCCAACGCCCCCAGCGCCTTGAGCTTGGCCTTCACCGCCAGCCGCCCGTTGTGGCCAATGTCGGTTGTCGTGCCCAGGATGGCCGCGCCGCCCGTCATCTTGCCCAGCAGGCCGAGGCTCGCCACGTGCACGCGGCCGTGCGCGTCCGTGTCGAAGGCGGCGAGCGGGAAGGCCGTGAAGATGTCATAGCCGCGGACGGGCAGCGACACGCTGAGCAGTGACGTCTGCGCCTGCGCCTCTGCTACATCCGTCTCCGCTGCCACCTTCATAGGTGCCGTCACGGCCCCCGTGGTGTGGCAGCGCACGACATATTGCGTTGCCGGCAGCACACCGGGGAGCCGGGCTAGCGGGATGAGGTCCGTCAACGGACGTGTGGACACGTTGAATACGCCCAGTATGGGCGTGCCGGTAACCGCGGGGCCTGCGAAGAGAGCGACAACACAACAGTTAGAGCGTAGTGAGAAGAAATCTTACTAGAGTGGTACAGTGCCAATCAGAAAACAAACATGCAGATCGGATCCTATTACTGTAATACCTTCGAGCGAAGCGAGGTCGGGGGTTTGGGGGGTACCCCCATTAAAAAAAAGGTTAAAAGGTAGAGCGGCCTTTTTCTGGGGGTTCCCCCCAGACCCCCGACCTCGCTTCGCTCGAAGATATTATACCAATGATATAATCGGGGTAGGACCCTAGGATCTGCTTCTTCATTTTGTGATCGGCACTGCAGGTATTTGCGTCTACTTCTTTTCGCCATATGCATGCCTGCTATAAACTTACCATTGTACGAGCCCACCTTCAACAACACCTCATCTCCGTAGCCCACATACTCGTCCATCGCCTTCCCTAGCACGCTCGGCCGCAGGATGATGGTCTTGCCGCGCGGCGTCACGGCCGTCATCTGCGCGATCAGCGCCAGGTTGTGCCGGCCGGGCGTGTCGGTGATGTAGACGGGCCCGCCGCTGACGCAGCGCGCAGCTGCGTGGTAGGCCGAGTAGTCGTGCACGGTCTGGAACATGTCCCAGTCCGGCAGCACGTTGAGGTGCTGCGTCAGCAGGGCGTTGTGGGCGTTGGCCCACACGTGCCACGGGTGCGACGCGGCCACGTCGGGGAAGAAATCATCCGAGTTGCGCGCCAGGAAGGCCGGGCGCGCGCGCGGCATCTGCGCGCGGAACAGGTTGCGCGGTGTCATGGACATGCACGAGATGGCGCGCACGCCAAAGTAGCGCAGCGACGCCAGCGTCCACGCGTCCAGGTACGTGGCCGCGAGCTCGCGCCGCGCCCGGCTCGGCGCCCACACGTCCACCATGAACTGCGCGTCCGTCTTGACGCCGTCCACGCCCGCCGCCACGAGCGAGGCGTAGAAGTCGTCGTAGAAGCGCGCCACGTCCGCCGCGCCCGCCACCACCGTCATCGGCTCGCGGCCCAGGTCCACGCCGGGCCACGCCGCGTTGTCGCGCATCACCGCGGCCGTGGCGTATGTGCGCGCGAGCGGGCCGTCGCGCGCGAGCCCGCCCCAGTAGCCCAGCAGCGCGTGCCACACGGCGATGTGCTGGATGCTCTTGTGCCGCGCGCGGATCTCGCCCGTCAGCGCCTTCAGGCCCCCCGGGAACAGGTTGGGCTCGGCCGCGAACGACTTCCAGCCATACTGGTGCGGGTCGTTGCCGACGTAATCAATGTCCTGCCAGTTGTCGTCAATGATCAGGCTTGTGACGTTGATGTTGTTCTTGGCCAGAATGTCGACCGCGTCGAGCACCTTTTCCTCCGTGAGCCGGGGGCCGAGCCCGTTCCATGTGCCTGTATGGGTAGGCAACCTAGCATTAGCAGGAAAGGGCTCTCCCCAAGATAGTACAATGCCAATCACAAAATGAACATGCAGATCGCAGGGTCGGTATATCTTCGAGTGTAGCGAGGCTGGGGGTCTGGGGGGTACCCCCAGAAAAAAAAAAAAAAAAAAAAAAAAAAAAAAAAAAAAAAAAAAAAAAAAAAAAGAAAAAAACGGGTTTTAAAAAGGGAAA
>WXYE02279131.1:0-14385 GCA_011319275.2 Echinosphaeria canescens | reverse complement strand
GGTTCTGTGTATATTAAATGGGCCTATTAAATTTTATAAAATAATTAATCTTAACTTAGATATTGGTTAAGACATACATGAGCTGCAGGCCGAGCCGGCGCGCCGCGCGCTCGCAGGCCCAGTCCCGGGGCTTGTCCGGGTCCACGACCCGGCCGCCCGGGAGGACCATGCCGCCCGAACGCGGGTCCCGGCGCACCACGGGTGCCCGCACGAGCCGGCCCTTGCTGTCGTGCGCAGAGTTCGCGAAGCCTCGGAAGGCCTCGTCCTCGATGGCCGCGATGTTGCGCTGGCCGGCCCCGCTGCTGCCCCGGATCTCGTCCTCGGGCGTCCAGTTCCAGTACTCCTCCTGGTCGGATGCGAACTTGTCCAGGATGGCGCGGAGGCGCTTCTGCTGCGCGGCGTCCCCGCGCAGGAGGGGCATGCGGTTGACGGGCGCGGTGGGGCGCGACAGGAGGGGACGCGGCATGAGATGGTCACGCGCTCGCGGCGGCTGGGGCGTCGCCCCGACCGGGAACTCGGAGCCCGACGGGAGCATCCAGACCAGGCGATTGGAGCGCACGGGCAGCTGCGGGCGCGGCGGCACGGCGGCGTCGCTCGAGCGCGGCTTGTAGTAGTGCATCTGCCAGAGCACGTGGACGTGGCATTTCCAGACGGCGTCCCAGAACATGCGCTCGATGTGCGGGTCGACGCCGTCCTGGCGCAGCTGGTGGTCGGCATCCTGGAACCACAGCCAGTGCAGGTAGAGGGCGATCTGGGTCAGGGTGCTGTTGAAGCTGATGCCCCGGTCCACGTCCTCCTCGCGCAGGTAGTTGAGCACCTGCTCGAGCCGCCGGCCCAGCGGCGGCCACCGGAGGCCCTTGTACCGCGACGCGTCCTCCCACCCGGCCATGTTGTAGTTGGGCGCGGCGAGGCTGGCCATGGTCGTGTCGGGCTGAGACGCCTCGGCAGTACCACCTACCAGCGAGGGAGCAGTACCAGTGGGGGGGGTCTCGAACCTCGTCCCGGGATCCTCTGGCGAAGCAGCGGCGGTCGTGAAAGCACCGGACGAAGAGGCAGGGGCAGGGGCAGGGGCAGGGGCGGCCATGAAATTGTCGGGCGAAGAGACAGGGGCGGGGGCGGCCGAGAAACTGTCGGACGAAGAGGCAGCGGCTTCGGAACCAGGTGGCGCGGGAGGGCTGGCCCGAGACTCCTCCATGAGCACGGGCGGAATGTTCTGGGCTTCTGGACTCTCTTGACGAAGCTGGTTCAAGGCCTCGAGCCCCTCCTCCAGCTCGGGAGTGCCCCTGGGAGAACTCATGGGGGGGGTTGGAAGGCCGGTCGCACCGCCCATGGAGCGGGTTGGAAAGTATGCCGCCCCGCCCATGTTGAGCCGCTCCCCAATCGGGCTGTTCAAACCAAGTGCGTCCGGGCCCGAAAGGCCTGGAACATCGACGGGCCCGAGGTCGGGCGTTGGGAGCTGGATGCTGGGTGACAGAGCCGCAGGGAGGCTTGGATTTTCCGGCGTTCCAGCGCGTGGTCCCTTCGGAAGAAGACCATCCCCCTCCTTGATGGTCTCCCCCATCTCGGGGTCCCGCCGTGGCGCCGAGCTCTCGTCGTCAGTGAGATGCGAGAGAAGAACCCCCTGGACTTTGGCTGTTGACGCATCTTTGTGTGAGTTTAACGCATCGGCTAGATCAGACTATTGGGGAGGAAGGAAAGGGACAACTTACGGTCATAGCCTTTGAGCCTGAACGTTAATCCATCCCACTCGTCTGATTTTTGCTCCGTTTCACCTCCTTTCCGCAGCGTGGTGATCATCGCGAAATACTCGTTGGCTCGACAGCTGATCGACCGGAGTCGCTCAGGTCTATTGGGGGGGGGCTTTCCCTTGCAACAAGCGAAGGCTGGGTCTTGGGATCTCTTCCCTCCTACCCCGTTTGTTGATGAGTACCCAAGGCACAGAATCTCGATTCCTCTTCAAAGATATTGACGGCGCAGAAGCAGTCGGATACTCGACGAAGTTGACAGCAACGTAGAGAAGGGCGGCATTACGGGAGCGTGGACAGGCAAGATTATCTAGTCAACAATAAACCTCTGGCATGCTCCCGTTGGCGCAGGGCTCCCGTCAATCACAACAAAGCGCTCCCTTCCCGGAAATGAGAATGCATTCCAGTCGAGGCAGGCCCATCACCGTCCCGCATCATGTCTTGCATCGACCCGCTGCTGTTTCCGGTTCGTGGGAACAAAGATACAGTGCGAATCACACCTATCACAAAATAAACATGCAGATCCTAGGGTCCGTACACTGCCCATATTCGAGCGAAGCGAGGTCGGGGGTCTGGGGGGTACCCCCAGGAAAAGACCGCTCTACCTTTCAACCTTTTTTTTTTTTTTCCTGGGGGTTCCCCCCAGACCCCCAGCCTCGCTTCGCTCGAATATGGGCAGTATACGGACCTCGGATCTGCATGTTTACTTTGTGATTGGCACTGTATGAGAACGATCCCGGGCGGCATGGACCGAGGGACAAGATTTGCTTCCGGAATGGTTGCTTCCGGACTGGTTGCTTCCGGATAGTTCCCGCCAAGCTGATGGACTTCTTTGTTTCGGAGGGAGATTTGGTTGAGGGGAAGAGGTGCCAGAAAGGGAGAACATAAGAACAGTGTGGTTGTCGACACGAGAGTACTTGCAAAGAAACATGATCGAATATCCAACACGACATTCATTATGCTATACATATAGGGCTTTCTAGTTCATTCTATTGCTTACCAACGTTTCTCAGGTGCTTGTAACAGAAGCCTTCAGCATGTCAGCCGGAATGCTCTCATCACATCGCCAGACTCGGGGGCCGAAGGGCGAAGATCTCGTGGGAGGTCAGGCTAGTTCTTCGGCCAATACAAGCTCGGCTCTCGACCAAGCCGCCTCCAATGCCAACAGCTATACTCAGAACAACGCGTACGAAGCCACGTCCCCGCCAACAGCGGCGAGAGGTCTAGGGAAGAAGACGAACAAGGAGGATCAGCGCGCGAAAAGCACCAAAGCCTCGACGCAGGATGACCCCCCCGCCCATGAACCGGATCAGGAACAAGGCCCCGAGACATGGGAGCCGTCCTTTGCACTCGGAACACCGCTCTGGCTGCCCGGCGAGGACCTGACGCGGATCGAGATCGCCGACCGCAAGGTTGCCCAAAGGCGCAAGTGGAACGACTACTACGGCCGGTCTGGCGATTTCCCCGCGCTGCTGGAAGAGGCGATCACAGAGCGAGAGCAGCTCGATGAGACCAGCGATGAGAATACGGTCCCAAGGTGTGTGCGCAAAAGTATTTGGTCGAGGCCTAGAAAGGATGACTTTGTCATTGTGTTCAAAAGCTAACCCGACCACCCCAGATCCAAGTTGCCCTCCACCCGCAACACCGCCATCGCCAGGCGGCTCGGCAGCCTCCGCGCCGCTCTGGCCAAGTCAGTCTTCCCGCCCGAGCGCGCCAATATCGAAGCCGCCATCCGGGGCTACGACACGGGCGCCATCCCTTTCTCGGACTCCTTCACGCTGCTGTGGGCCGGCCGCATCGTCGACACGTGCCCGTCCTACGAGGCCTTTGTCGCCGACCGCGCCGACCGCCTGGATGGGTATGCCGAGCGGTACGGCGAAGGGTGGCTGTGGTACGAGCCTCCCTTGGCAGACCACGTGACGCCCGGGGCCGGTGACAACGGAGCTGGCGGCGGCGGGGCCACTGCAGTGGCCAAAAAGGGCTTCTGCCTCGAGGCAAAGCCGATCTGGCGGAAGAACACGGACAACATGGGCCATTATCGTCTGAACATGGGCTTCAGGCGACGCAAGGCACTCGTCAGCCGGATGGGCGTCAACCTGGCCAAGCCCTCCGTTCGCCCGCTCACGGGCCTAAGCAAAACTGCGAGGAAAAGAGGGACAGAAAGGCTGGCGGCTGTTGCTTCTGCTGCTGCCGCCTTTCCTCCTCGCACGGGACAGAGAACCGGCCGGATTGCGACGACAATCCGGACCGAAACCGAGGAGGATCCTGACGGCCCGCGCATCGTCTGGACCACGATGCTCGACTGCGGCGCCACGTATCCCCTGCTGATGCCGTTGGATGCTTGGCGGCTCGGCATCTCGCGCGACAACTACGCGGCCCAGACCGTCAAGGACATCAGCAACGCCGACAATAGCATCAGCCGTCTGATGGCATACGAGCTGGACGTGTCTATCTGCGCTGACGAGCAGGGGGATGGCGGCGGCCTGTCCTTTCCCGGCGCCGGAAACATGTACCACAGCAGCAGCAGAAACGCCGCCTCCGCAGCCGGGAGAACAGCCAATCCGGTCTGGCCGTCCGAGCCGTCCTTCCTCGGCGCCTCAGCGCCCGTGCTGTTCGCGGCCGAGGACCCGGCCGAGGACCCGGCCATGCCGCCCGACCGGCTCAGCGGGATCCTGCCCTTCCACCTATTCTACCTCTCGGCGGCGCCGGGCACGTACCGCCTGTGGATGGGCGAGGACCGGCGCGACGTGCTGGGCGCGGGCCGGCTGCCGGGCCAGATGCGCTACAGCCACTGGAAGCCCGACCTCAAGGGCCCGCTCGAGGCCGGCCACCCGTCCTGGATGGTGCCGCGCAACCACGACGACCACGACGTGCGCATGAGCCACGACGAGGCCCAGCAGCGCGCCATGCACCTGCTCCGCACGCCCACGCGCGTCACCTTCGACCACGAGCTCGAGGTGCACGACCCCGCCGGCGGCGGGTCCCCTCGCGTCGCCGGCTACCTGTACGACGAGGACACCGCCGGCGGCGGGAGCTCCATCGTCGTGCGCGCCCGCCCCGGCATCGACATTGACCAGCTGCTTCCTCCCGAGCCGCACTCCGAGCAGGGGCGGGGGCATGCTGGGGGGGGAGAGAAGGCCCGTAATAATATTGGAGATACCCTACATGTCGCCGGCTCCCGCAAGAGGCGGAGGAGTTCGGTCGTCCGGTTCGGCGCCGCCACGGTCCTCGGCGAGCCGCAACCGCCGAGCGCCACGGCCCCCAAGCCCAGGGTCAATCACGACCTGGAGATTGGAGGGGGCGTACGGAGCTATCACATTGAGCCGCGTCGGCGGGCGAGCCAGCAGGCGGCGCTGATTCAGATGAGGGCAGAGATGCTGCTAGAAAATCACAAGTCGGCGGTGGCGGCGGCCGCTGCGGCGGCGGTGCAGAGTAAGGGGGCCGCCGCTAGCGGTCGTGACGGCAAGAGAAGGAGATAGGTTGCTGGATCAGAGGAAGGGCATGGGATGGTGAAGAGACAGAGGAAAACGGCAGCCGAGGCGGCCACGATGTCTCCTGCGTCTCCGAAGGAGGGCGGAACACGGCCAGGGCCGATCGAGGAGGCAGGGAGGGGCAAGCTTCTCGCCCGACGAAGAGGCAGAGGATGTTGAGGGGACAATGATGGGGGATATAGGGTGTTTTTGGTCCTTCGCATTTCACAGAGTCTGCGGCGTGTTGTTTTTTAGTATCTTTGCTATCACATTCCTCTCTCCCTCTCTATCGTCCGGAAGAACGGATGAGTAATAATGGTGTTAGTCCAGGGGTTTGTTTACTTGCGGTATCCTCTCTCCTCCACAGGGTGCAGTGGTCCCTCCCAAGCCAAGAAGAAGAGAGGTCAAGGCAGCAAGACTGACGAGCTAGCTAGTTGGATTCTCGGCCCTCTAGCCGTCAAAGCTCGAGTGCCAACACTGCAATGTTACCGTGAGCTCATGCCAAACGTTGAGCCAAGCCCTAGACTTGTGTTTATTCCGAAGGGGGGCAGTATTCATGATTTCCCTGTGTCCATCTTGATGTCCTCGTCCCGGTTTTGATCAACGAGGTTGTATAAGAGAGGATTGGTCTAGCCTATGTGGAAGCGAATCTTCTGCACTAAACAATCAAATTGCCGGAACACCCCAAAGCAGTTTCAACCGAACGACGGTAACTTATATCGCCGCACTGGCAATGACTCGTGATATTCGAAGCTCGCTGGATCAGGCGAGGTCTAAAGATCCTTCGTAGATAGGGATATTGATACAATGCCAATGACAAAATAAACTTGTCGATCCTAAGGTCTACACATGCTTATTTACTGACCCCAATTATACTATTGTTATAACATCTTCGAGCACAGCGAGGTCGGGGGTTTGGGGGGAACCCCCAAGAAAAAAGAAAGTTAAAAGGTAGAGCGGCCTTTTTCTGGGGGTACCCCCCAGACCCCCGAGCTCGCTTCGCTCGAAGGGGCTGTAGTAAAACCCCAGGATCTGCATATTTATTTTGTCATTTGCACTGTACATCGTACAGAGAGCATCTCGGTCGTCCCTGTCCACGGTGACTCGAACATCTTGCAAGCCACGTGCCTTGGATGCGAGGATTCCCCTGATATCGCAAGTAAGGACAATATGATGGGTGTAGCTTGGAAGTTGAGATGGTCCAAAGAGTGCTTGAATCGACGGCGGCATCAGCATGTCAGCCAGCTCAGGGGTTGGTGATTGTTTACAGAAAACACATCTGCCCCTGAACGGAGGCGCAGAGGCAAATCTGCCCAAGCCGCTGGGCCTAACTGTTCAAAGCCAGAGGGAAAAGTGAATAAACAGCTTGAAAGTCATCGGTGGACAACTACGGGTTGTAGCCTCACACCACCAAAGTACAGTGCGTGTACTGCCCCGTCCCGTGGCTACTTTGAAGACTCAACAAATATAGCCCAGGCCGTCTCCACGACCGCCCTACCTCTCCAGTTCCCCCGATGCTACCGTCGACTGGAAGCTGGATCCGACACAAAGACCCGCTAGATGGCCTTCTCTTGCGTTTTCTGGAACGACATGTTGACGTCCATACCGCACAAACGTGCAGCGTGAAGGAGCTAGCAGTGTGAAGCGATAGTGCAACCTAATAGTATGTAGCAGGAGGGCGCTCTACCACAGAGCCGATGCTTGCCCGGGTGCGTGGATGGCGTAGCAATGGCGACCGCATATTTAGCAGTGAAGGGGGACCACGAGAGATGGGGCTGGAAAGTCGGTCACGTACAGGAAGAGCCACGATCTCGCATAAGGGGGGGGATCAGGGGACTAGGTGCCTGCAGATGAGTCGGGTGATGAGAGCGATCGCACACGCGCCTACGCCTAAGCGGCCTTTACACGGATTCCAAACACAGGTGCCTGATCTAATGGTAATTATGAGCGCACGTGCTGTCAAGTCTACGGTGGCGTTGTGGGCGAAGTCATGATGTTTCTAAGAAGCGACGGGTCGTCCCCCCGTCATAAAACATTTACTAGTAATATTATGCTAGGACTCTTTGCCTCCGGACAAGAGCCACCGAACAGCCAATCGATCGTCCCGGCGGAAAACATAGTCCTGGTACGATGGACCGACCGACTCTCCGGGCGGCGCTTGGCTTTATCCTCCGCACCCATCACCACCACCACCACCACATCGGCCCAAAAATAGGCTGAAGGATTGGGTGCCCCCGTCCCCCTCGGAGTGGGCTGGAGAGACTAGCGACTCGACTCCTCATGAGAGCGCATGCGCGCTTGAAGCCGTCGACCACTCAGCATTGCAGGGCTGCCCTCTTCTCGAGAGCTTGCAGTAGATTGGCGCGCACTGGTGCGGCGTCGACGTGGCGGCGACGTCCACACGTTTCTGAAAGGGCTTCCGCACTCCATAAACCAGCTCGAGTGGAGTCACCAGAGACCTCTGATACCGGGGATTGGCTTGGAGCATGTCCGCTCGACGAGCAGCAGTAAGTGTCTTTGCCCCCACGCACCCATCACTCGACGTCGAACTCCACTTGACCCTTCTCCTGGAAGAAGAGAAGTGCTGGGATGGGATCGTCATCAACATCATCAACGACCCCCCTCCCCCCCACATGTGCGTGCCGCCTGTGCCGCATCCCACGCGAGGGTTTTAAGGACGTCAATACTTAGCATATCCACATCTGTTTAGTCTTTCGGAGAAGACGTCCGATCCTGTCCTCCGGGAAAGTTCCGATATGGACCGCCATGTTTGCCTCCTTCCCCTGCGTCCACAGGGGCCAGGTCTTGCCCCTTCCGTCGCCCTCTGCGTGCCTTTTCGCCTGCCAGATATTACCTGCCTCGATGCAGTGCAACCCCCTCGACGGGCTTGTCCCCGTGCTGTCGCCCCCCCTGAGTGCTACAGCACCCTGCGTTAAAGCGGGTGAGCAGGCACCCACAGCCGCGGGAAGGGGACGGCTTGTCACTCCGGCTTCTCAGTAGGCTTGGCGCAGTCAATGTTTACGTGCTGTACTACCAAGGCTTCCTTCCTTGTTGTGTCAGTGTCTCGCGGGATCGTGTGCGCAGCAAGGCAGAACATCGTACAGTACCGATCACAAAATAAATATATAGATCATAAGGTCCGTATACACTGATTTACCAAAGTATCTTCGAGCGAAGCGAGGCCGGGGGTCTGGGGGGTACCCCCAGAAAAAAAACGTTCTCTCTTCTATCTTTTTTTTTTCCTGGGGGTTCCCCCCAGACCCCCGACCTCGCTTCGCTCGAAGATGACGATACAGTACTGTACCGACAGCGATCTTGGTAGTTCTAGGAGTTGTAATCTCTTTTTACGGTGGTCCAGCTTCACAGCATAGACACCCGAGGCCTTGCGACTTCCTTTCCCTACCCACCTAATACATAGTAGCTTCACAACCCAGTAATACGACTGCAAGTACCTGGGCAGTATCAGCATCAGGTCTCGCCCCTCCCTTGCTGACATACTGCACGCATCGTTCCAAGACGGGCCAATGGAGACATGCCTCTATTGGCGAAGCAGCTGCCTGGCTTTGGCACACAAGCAAATAGGCGATTGATTAAAAGCTGCCCCTCAGTGGCGCTCGGCTGGTGGTTGGTGGTTGAGAATATTTCAGTCCCGGTCAAAATGGGGGGGGGGCTAAGTGCTCACTGGCCATTGTGTGGTTCTCTCTCCCCCCTGCAGACAAGCCTCTGTCAGCTCGGGGCAAGAGGCAGACTTGTTTCGGCTCCGGTACTCCCCCTGCTAGCCTCGCGCTATACATACGTATTAAGTGTTTGTTTTCTTTTCTCTGTTGTTTCGCCCGCGATATGATATCCCCCTTAGCGTTAGTCCGAGACAATATTGCCAACCCCTCCGTCACTTGTCACCAACCCCGCCTTCCTCGCCTTCTCCCATAGCGATGGAAAACAAGTCTCAATGCTGTCCGTCGTCCACGATTGTACGAGTACGATGTCCATGTCCACCACGGCTGAGGGCCTTCCCCGGACGGACAGACAGGGATATTCTCTCCACCAGGTCCACAAGGGGGACCACCCCCCCCCCCTGCAGCCACCTGGATGGGCCTCCTCGCCTCCTCGCCCTCACATGCTTATTACAGATAAGAACAGCGGTGAGGAGGACGAAATGGAGGGGGGGCAACATCCTCGAATGACGAACTGGCGTCGACATGCCCAGAGCGTGGCCAAGACGTGACTCACACTTGGTCCTCCAAAACACTCTCGCGTCCAAACATCCCTCGCTCGGCTCACATGCAACTAAACCACCCGAGATAGGTGACGGATGCAGCTGCCGCCTGCACAGAATAATACATCATACATATAGGACATGATTGGTTCGGGGTGCGCGACATCGTGCTTGGAAGACCGGTGAGTGGCCCATCTATCATCGGCCTGCATGGCATCACATGGCCATTGCATCGCATGAAGGTCCTCAGGAAGCCCATCCACCAGACACAGAAAGAAGAGGGTTTGTGAACGGCGACTGGCTGCTTGAATTTTGACATTTTATCCACCATGTTATGCCAGATCTAGTGGCAAAACCTCCGAACAGACCAGTGTGTGGTCCTCGGGCATGTGCTGCTGGGCTTCTTGAATCTCCACGCTCTCCATTCGAGAAGGGTCGTCACCGAAACCCCTGTCCAGTTGCGGACATTGTGAGAGGCAGGTAGATAGGGCGAGGAGGCGAGGTACATCCGTCTTCGCACTGCCTTCTCTGAGATGAAACCTTTTCCCCTCCCTTCCTCCCCCCTCTCTCATCATCACACACACACGCTATAGGCGGCCAAGTTTGACAACCCGTCCGGCCGTATTTCCGCCCGCAACCAATCCCATCTCGAGAACCACGAAGGGGAAGGAAAAGAAGAAGAAACAAAATAGAAAAGCACCTTGCCGCGGGTTTGCATGGAAGGGGGAGGGAGGGGGGCAAATGGTAAGCTGCGGACGCGTCGATGAGACGCACGCACGCTGATGCGACGCTCCGAATAAACATTCGCTCTCTCTCCTTCGCCATAGGGCTGTGTATGACTCGTACATAGTGGCTGGCTTTGTCCTACCCCCCTCGTCCATGCTGATCCGCCATGACAAGACATTGCTCCAGCCCAGCCCCTCGCCTCATTGCTCAAATATTTATTTATTTGGTGCGAATGCAAGGGGACTGGCACAACTGGTGAGCATCGGCAGCACACATCGCGCGTGTGCGTGGTTCTGCGAGGCACGCACATCAGCACGGACCTCGGAGTAACGGGGGTTGAAGGAACAGCAAGCAGCAGGCTTGACTGACTGGGAGTGACGGGCTAGGGTAGCTGACATGCAAATCCCAACCACGAAAAAGCCCTGTCTTTCTCTTCTCCTTATCTTACGCCCCCATGCGCTATATTGACAAAAAGACGCCATCAACCCTGAATGGTGTGTGTGTGGTTGTGTTCCTTCTGCTGATATAACTTGGTACAGTGCCAATCACAAAATAAACATGTAGATCCTAGGGCCCTTACACGCTCACTTGCTAACCCCGATTATTCTATTACTCGAGCGAAGCGAGGTCGGGGTCTGGGGGGAACCCCCAGAAAAAGACCGCTCTACTTTCTGGGCTTCCTTTTTCTTGGGGGTTCCCCCCAAACCCCCGGCCTCGCTTCGCTCGAAGATATTACAGCAATAGTATCATGGGGTTAGTAAATGAGCATATACGGACCCTAGGATCTACATGTTTATTTTGTCATTGGCACTGTATTATTACTTATAGACCTCCCTCCTATAGAGACGCGACTAAAGACCGTGATGACACACGCGTGGGGGAAAAACATGTCAAGTAATTGTGACAGGCCGTACTGCTGCGGCAAGCCACTCCTCCGGCGGCGGCGTCGAATAGCTCGTGGTATATGTTGTCCATATGACCCTACCCCGTTTCTCGAGCTGGGTGCCGTCTGACCGAAAAACGTCCACGGCCGGCAGATACGAACTACTACATAGTGACTGAGCCGACTCGGGGGTGTCTGGCCAGGCTCGCAGCCGTTCCAGACCGTTTTGGGGGCACCCGTGCCCGTGCCCCTCGTGTGCGTGCTTCTGCGTGCCGCCGCGCAGCACCCGAGTCTTCCCTCCCCGACCCGAATTGCGGGCATGGTCCCGGCCACACGCCCAATGTGACAAACTCAACCCCGGCCCGGGTTATGCCGGGAGGTATCCTGCCGGGCGCAATGCAATTGTCTGTGCCGCCCGGCCCAAACTCGTCTCATCCGGGCTATGAAATCGTCCCAGGGAAGCACGATGGAGACGCGTTCTGCAATGCGGCCATCGTGGTCAAGTCAGGTATGTTTCTCCTACATACTGGGTCCGGAGGAGGAAAACAAAACGTAAGCTGTTTGTCCCGTGGGGGTTCTCTGGCGAGCTGACCACCATCCTCATGTGAAACGCTCCCGCTGCTCCATCGGGCGGGGGAAGTATGAATCAGCATCTTGGCGTGGTGAGATAAGTGAGATAATAAGCCTGGTAGACCCGAGTCGAGGCCGAAGCGCGGGAGAAGAGGCTCCTGGGTGCAATTGTCGATGGTGATCTTGCATGCCCGCCTCTCCCTCGCCGCTTGTTCTTGTTTTTATGCCTCTGGCCTTGTGCTAGCAGCAACGATCTCGTGTTCTGGCCAAGAAAGTGCTGCGGGTCACTTCCCCACTTGGCCGCGACGGGTATCGACGGCTTGAACAGCGGTCAGGAGTCGGAGCCTGGACTAAGGCTATTAATACGATGTGAAGGAAGTGACGGGACCATGATTGTCGTCATCACGGTCGGACTTTGAAAGCAAATAGCTTGGGTGGGGAGGCCCTCGTCCTCAGCCGGTTCGTGCCAATCAGGGGAGCGCAAAACAAGAGCGCAATCGGACTCTGTGCTGTACTGTGCCGTCCGTGCCGCTGTTGGGGGCGGTTGTGTCTAGAATGGTGCGGAGCCGTCATCACAAATTGATGGCCAACTCAGTAACCGGGGGTATACTGGCCTGCCCCTCCGACTCTTGCCGACCGCCCTCGCCGCCGTCATCAAGCACCGACCCTGCTGGCCGATGCTCCCGGATCCTAGTACATAGCACTTGCTCTGTATCAATACATATGCCATGTGATGACGTGAGAGCGACAAGAGTGAGGATCTGGGCCCGAGCCACGGCCTCCGCAACCCCTAAGCTATGCTTCTCTCGTATGTTAGATGATTCATTCAGCTTGGAAGTTCGGCAAATGATGACGAAAACACATACCCCTAAAATTCTCGACAACCAAAAAAAAAACCGAACTACCAAAAGAAGGAAAAAAAAAACTCCCCAAAAAAAACATGCATAGTAGGGTTCGTATACGCTTATTTACTGACCCCGATTATACTATGATAGAAGATAAAAGTACCTTCGAGCGAAGCGAGGCCGGGGGTCTGGGGGGTACCCCCAGGAAAAGGGCGCTCTAGATTTCATCCTTTTTTTCTTTTTTTTTTCCCCTGGGGGTTCCCCCCAGACCCCCAACCTCGCTTCGCTCGAAGAGACTATAGCAAGAGTAAATCGGGGTCAGTAAATGAGTGTATACGGAACCTAAGATCGACATGTTTATTTTGTGATTGGTACTGTAGGATAGATGGAAGGAGACGCATCAAAAGCCATGTGTTGGATATGGATATGCCCCACCACGCGTCCCGGAGCTCCGGGTCCGACACGGCCACTGCCATGTGCCATGCCATGGTTCCAGGTTCTCGTCTGCCCCGCTTTAGGAAGGTGGGAAAAGAGCGGAGGAGGGTCCTCCTTCCCGTTCGGATGCCTGTCCGGAATGGGCCGCATGAACAGAACAGCGCCATGCTATTGGCCCAATTCTATTGGCTGACGACTGTGTGTGCAAAGTGCAAAGTGGGCAAGGCACGTCGCCGAGAATGGCCACCGACAACCGACGCCGTGGCTGAGAGACAGTGGCATTGTTCCTCGGATGACTGGAGCAAGATGATTGAAGTCTTCCGCTGGGAGGGCCCAGATGTAAGGGATCAGTAGGATGTCTGATATGCGTCTGGTGGCTTAGAGAGAGAGGTCCAGTCGGCGTCGTCATGTTCGAAAAGCCGCGTAGCACGGCGCCCACGCTTCATCCCAAATTTAACTAGGTGCGCTGTGCCCAGACAGATTTTCAGCCGCGTCCACCGCCGGGCCCGACGAGACTTGCAGCTAGTAGAGAGAGAGAGAGAGAGAGAGAGAGCTAAAAGCGAACGCGAAAGCACATGCAAAGCACACGCGAAGCAGAAAGCACATGCAAAGCACACGCGAAGCACAAACACGACGAGTGTGTGCATGAACCGGCGGGGGTTTAGTGGTTGGTCTTTTTGTCTTGGCCATCCGCCGAGCCGGGAGGGGACGCGAGCTTTCGGTTGGACGACAAAGCTTCGACCGCGCGAATTGGCTTAGCTGAAGCCGACGGCGCGGCATACTTTTTTTTTGGGGGGGGGCAAGAGCCAATCGCGGGCTCCAGATACCCACTTGGCCGAAACTTGTTCAACGACATAAGTCGCAGCGCAGCGGTGGAGCTTCGAAATCACGGGCCCGGGCAGGATTTCAGATAATAGCCGGTGGCTTGTCCTGTCCACCGCCCGAGCTTGTCTGGAAGCAAAGCAAACAGCCCTATCACGGGGGGGTATCACCGGGGGGGGGGCTAGGAGCATTCACGCGTCAAACAAGGCTGACCCAACGAAGAAAGCCATAAGTACTTGCATCTGGGCGTGTCAAAGCTCGCGCCCGAGTTTTGACAGCTGACGTGCGGCGTCACGGGCTACTGGCAGGCTCTCCGCTCGATGGCTGTCCTGGCCTGTTCTGTCCTGTCTGCTTGGCTGGTTTTATGAGTTTCCCGTTCAGCCCTTGCTCCGTCTTTTCCGCTGAGTGGTTACATGGTCGATCAGCTGCGCGGTGATCCTTACGCGATTGCCCTGTTCGCGCACGCTGCCCTCCAGCACCGTGCCGACGTGGAGGCGGCGCGCGACCTCGCTGATCTCGACCGGTTTGCCCTTGAACGCGAAGGAATCGGTGCGCGAGGCGACGCGCAGCCCGGGCACGTTGGCCAGTTCATTGAGCATTTCCTAGGTGAAGCCGTCGCTCAGATAGTCCTTCGCGGGATCGCCGCTCAGATTGGCGAACGGCAGCACCGCGA
>WXYE02279027.1:0-14393 GCA_011319275.2 Echinosphaeria canescens | reverse complement strand
CTCTCGGGCGATCCGCGTGTCGTTCCACCTTCGCCGGTTACGGCGCCGACGCCGGTGGGCGACGCGAGCCGTGCCGATACCGCTGCCGTGACGACGACGCGTGACGCAGCGCCGGCGGCGTCAACCGCAACGGCCGATATCGCTCGCCCGCAGCCTGATCCGGCGCGGCTCCCTTTCACACGCGCCGTCGTCGAGGAGGCGATGCGCCTGTTTCCGCCGGTGCCGTTCCTGAGCCGCTCGCCGATCGAGGACGATCGGTTCGGCGCCTTCCGCCTGCCGAAGGGTTCTCTGGTGATGATCGCGCCCTACGTGCTGCACAGGCACCGGCGCCTCTGGGACGATCCGGCCGCCTTCGATCCGCGCCGGTTCCTGCCGGAGCGGCGCGGCGCGATCGACCGCTTCGCCTATCTCCCGTTCGGAGCCGGCCCGCGCGTCTGCATCGGGGCGTCCTTCTCGCTGCAGGAGGCGGTGCTCGTCCTCGCCCGGATCGCCGCGAGCGTCCGGTTCGACCTCGCGTCCGACCGGGAGGTGGTGCCGGTCCACAAGGTGACGCTCAGGCCGGGCTCCCTTCCTTGACCTCGTCGTTGCTTTTTGAACTAATGTGTAATGACATCCTTCCTTTTCTTCCCCATGCTGCATTAGCTGCATCGACGGAGCCAGTAAGGTCTTGCGGAAAGAAGAAAAAACCTGCCTCTCTCGGGCGACGCCAAGTTGCCAGGGGGTGGAAGGGATGAACTATTAGATTACAGTGCCAATCACAAAATAAACATGTAGATCCTAGGGTTCGTACATACCTATTTACTGACCCCGATTATACTATTGCTATAGTGTGTTCGAGCGAAGCGAGGTTGGGGGTCTGGGGGGAACCCCAGGAAAAGGAAAGTTAAAAGGTAGAGCGGCCTTTTCCTGGGGGTACCCCCCAGACCCCCGACCTCGCACAGCTCGAAGGTACCAGGTAAATAAATAAGTGTGTATGGTCCCCAGGATATATATTTATTTATTTTTGCGACTGGCACTGTAGGTTGCTTCCCAGGCGACTACCTACTGGCTGAACCGTCCGGATCAGTGTCAACTTGCCTTGTAGATGGTTTTATGAAGCACACGGCCCAGAAAGTCCAAGGCCAACCACTTCACCCTAAGCTCGAATCTTTGCGCCTTCCAAGTTCAGCGAGTCTTCAGCCTTGGAGATCACGCTTCTCTCACGCGCAGTGAATTGGCTCGCCATGGCTGAGACTCGTAGCCAGAACTCGCAGCCCTTTTGCTTTCGGGCCGGCTCCAGCCCCTACAAAGTCTCAGAAATTGAATGGATAGGTTTGGGGAGGGGGGGGGCTGCATGCGGACTGACAGAAGAAGGTGAGTGGCCAGCAACCTATTCTCTTTCGAGCTAGCGAGAAAGGAAGAGCGGGCGGAAAGGGCGGCAAAGGCTTGTCAACAACCGATGACGGGCAGGGCGGGCCAGACCTGCGCATATTATGCGCTGGCTCCAGGGTTCGAGTTGCGCTCGCAACCTATCAAAATACTGCGTTCCTTCCCTCCCGCATGGCTCGTTTGGTTCGTGGCGTCACGGGAAAAAGCAGGTGACCCTGAACGAGGCTAGCACGACTTAGCAAGAATCGAAAGGGGTCCAGATTGATCGGCAACACAACACAACACAGCCTGCAGCCTGACCTGGGAGGGAGGGGGAGGGAATATGAGTTGAGACGAGCACGGCAGCTTTTCGCTACATGCCCAAGGTATAGTATAGTACCTGGATGAAAGCTTGTCGAGTACCAGACTATCCGTCCTCGCCTTTCTTTCTTTCTTTCTCGCAGGAGGAGGGATCCCTCAAGGTTAACGCAGCTGTCTACAGAGAGTGGTGCCAAGTGATCAGCTGATCAAGGAGGCCGTGGAACCACCAAAACGCCATAGGAGATGATGGGGCGGTCTCTCATGATCGGAACAAAAAGCCCTCTCACGCAATGCAACCCGGGTTCATCTAGATCTGACGGCCATCCAGTCACAGCGAGCAACGTGGCTACTGGCTACTGAAGAAAGGCCACGAGCACAGGTACCGTTCCGGTCGAGTTTTCTGACTCGGGGGTCATGATGCCATCCGGAAAGCGAAATAGTTCGGTTCCTCTTCTCGAGCGCTACCAATCATACCCACGCACCTGACTTCCGCCAAGCTGCAAGCCACAGCACCCACCAAACACAAGATCAAACATCCTAGGGCCCGTGTACCCATTCAGGTTCTTATATACTCACGACTCGCCTTCATCAACGACTCTACTTCACTAACGACTCTGCTTCGAGCGAAGCGAGGTCGGGGGTCTGGGGGGTACCCCCAGGAAAAAGACCGCCCTACCTTTTAACTTTCTTTTTCCTGGGGGTTCCCCCCAGACCCCCGACCTCGCTTCGCTCGAAATAAAGTCGATAGTGAACCAGTCGTTAATGAATAACGTGGAAGGTATTATACAATTGGAATTAGGTATATGGGGTTAATGAACAAACGCATACGGACCCTGGGATCTATGTGTTTATTTTGTGATTAGTACCGTGCTAATGGCGGAGAATGGGGCTTTTCTGTACACCTGCCGGAAAGGAGCTATTCGGGCAGGACGTTTCGATGTACGTGTTGAACGTGGAGGCTTCGAAGCACCAGAAGGAGAGAGGGCTATCCAGCTGGCCAACTACGTGATCTCGTCAGTGGCACTTTACAACAAGGGGTATAGACGGGAGGTTATGCCTCACCCGCTGATATGTCCACTCGTACTAGGCACGTCTTCAAGCCTCGAGAGAGTCCGTGTCTTTTCTCGGAAAAGGCCGATCGAGTCAATACTATGCGTGCATCATCTCGTCGTCAGGCAGCGGAGCCAAAAATGACAACTCCTATTGCCTTGCAACTCAGACCCAAGCCAAGCCAAGGCTTGCGTGACGAAAAAATGCAGATGCAATGCGTGAAAAAAATATGTACAAAGAGGTTGAAGACTGTTGCTCCTAAGCCTCCTCCCGCTCGGGGCCAAGACCCTGGTATTAATCGCCCTGGTCCATCCATTGCTTCATGATTTCGAGCCAAGAAGCCCCCCCCCTCCCCCCCCCCTCCCCCACCGTGCGATTTCTCACTGACCCGACACGGGCCCAAACGATGCGCTTTTCAATGCTCACTGTCCGCAGACGGCATGTCAGCTCCAGGCTTGAGAGCATCGAGTGGTGGAAGCAAGGAGAAACACCTTCCCCCCGAAGTCAAAGATCGGCCAGCACCGCCCAACGTTCACAGGGCTAGGTTGTACGCGTACTCGTCCTCCATGTTCTGGCTGACCCAGAGCACGACCGTGCTGGATGAGGGGGGTTAACGGCCGGAGCGTGTTAGCGCCGTTCGTGTATAAATAGGGGCAGCTCCGGTTCGTGGAGAATAGAAAAAGAGAAAAGAGGGCGCAACGACTCACCTCATCCCCACCAGCGCGTTCGCGAGCACGTTCTCGACGCCCATGCCCAGGCTCGGCCAGGCCACGCCGGGCACGAGGTAGCGCAGCACGAAGACGGTGACGCCGCCGGCCATGCCGCCGGCCAGGGCGGCGAAGCCGAGGAACAGCACGACGCGCGCCTTCCAGGCGACGCCCCCCCCGCTGTAGCTGAAGCTGTCGGCCGACAGGCGCGTCTTCTCCACGCTGTTGATGATCAGCATGCCCAGGCTGCTGAAGATGAAGGGCAGCCAGTCGACGAAGCCCACGTGCACGTCGGACCCGTTCAGCGCCGACTTGGACCACACGGCCGCGTCGAGGAGCACGTAGAAGGCCAAGGAGAACTGTTGCGGCAGGGTAGGAGAGAGAGAGGGGAAGGGCGGGGTGTCAGCAGGCAAGCAAGAGAGTTGAAACGATAGAGCGAGGTGCCCTGGATCGACGTATAAAAGAATTGTAGGGCAACAGCCACGTACCAGCGCGCCGGAGGCATAGACGCCCGAGTTGCGCGCCCACACGCTGCTGAGCCACTGGGGCCTGGCGAACTTCCACACACGGTCGTCCGACATAGCTGCCTCCTGGAGCTGCACGCGTGTGTGTATGTGTGTGTGTGCACCGGTGCTCAGAATAGACAAGACCGCGCGACAGAATAGTTGGCCGCGGATTTGATTGATACGAGTGAGGCGATTATCAGAGATGTCGCGGACTCGAAGCCGCCAAGTCGTGATATCCGAGGCTCGGGATGTGGGCCGTCAGTTTTCTCGCTTCGCGGTTGTCGATGTCGCGCAGGCTGGTGCGTTAGATCGAGGGCGATTTCTAGGGAAAAGGATGCGGCCGCTCGGGACAAGTTGGCTTATTGCGTCGTTACTGCGCGCCGGGTGCGTGATGAAGGGATACGAAGTCATAAGGGGAAGCTGTTCGTCGCACAACATCCCGGAGCTTCCCAACCGATTGCGACGCCGCCGCGTGGGCCGGGTGGGGCCGACGACAAGTCAGGGTTAGGGTAGTCTACAGTCCTACAACGCTTATTTACTAACCAATTGCTATAGTATCTTCGAGCGAAGCGAGGTCGGGGGTCTGGGGGGAACCCCCAGAAAAAAAAAAAAGGTTAAAAGGTAGAGCAGTCTTTTCCTGGAGGTTCCCCCCAGACCCCCGGCCTCGCTTCGCTCAAAGATATTATAGTAATAGTATGATCGGGGTTCGTCAACAAGCGTATAGGGACCTTCATGTTTATTTTATGATTGTACCAACCACGTCCCCTAGGCCGTTGCCAGAGTCCGAGTCTGACTTACCATGACCCTCTTCCGGCAAAGCAGCCGCAAGGTTGTGTCGATGGGAATGTCGATGAACATGTCGTCTGCCACCCCTGGGCGAACTGTATATACTTTGGGGCCCATGAGCACGGCCGTGGGATCTCAGACAGCTGCCTCCCCCTCCCCTGAGTAGGTAGCTGGCGATCCGGTGACGATCGGGTTGAGAGTTGGTGACCAATACAAGCTTGCTCGATGACGGACCCGAGGTTAATGTTGATGGCTGCCTAGTAGTCGAGGCAACGAAGGGCAACGAACAGAACCCAAGACTTCGCCTTGGTCTAGGTCGAAGATGGCAGCCATCCCCAAGGTCTTTCTGTCCATAAACAGGGCTAAGAACTCCCCCGATCCAAGGATAGCAGTTCCCTGTTCAAGATCCCTTGTTACGCCGTCTCTCTCGGCTGGTATCTCATCCGCATACCACCTGCATCCCTCTCTGTGCCGTACTATCTTATTCTTCGGGCAGCCCTCAAGCAGTGTCCTCTTCCCCCCCCAAAGTACTAAGATGAGAGAGAAGTTCCGCGGGGCACATGGCTCGCTGGAGAGTCAATCTTAACTTACAAACGTGTAGTCCGTCGGAAAAGCGCAAACGGATTCGCGCCTTTTCAGCATGGAAACACAAAGTCTAACCCCGTCGGTACCAGCGTTGAGCAGGCCGGAGGACAGAGTAGGATGATCGGTAAACGGAGCAAGATCATAAAGGAGCAGAGGGATCTGCTCTAGAAGATGCAGGGCCGCTCAGGCGTTCCGAGATGGGTGACATAAAACCCCCGTTTCTTCCCTCTCAGTCCTCTCTGCCGTCCTCGTCAGGAAGGCGCCAAGTCCCGTCCATAGGCATGTTCTCCCACAAGCACTACCGTGTGTCCCTCTGCGCACCCGTTTCGTCAACTAACCTTTCCTTCGCCTTGCAACCCCCCTCTTGGCTCATTCCTCCATCCTTCTCCGCGCAGGGCCTGGGCCTGGAACATGCCTCGAGATGGAGGATGGGGCAATACGGCGAAACGGCCTCGACGACATTACGTACAAATATGACTGGGAAGTCCCATCGAGTCGTGACTCGGCGTATGGAGGGGCCGTGCTAAGCCGGCACAATTAGTAGGCATTGCCAATCACAAAATAAACATACATATTCCAGGGTTCATCTACCGCTCAAATACTGTACTAACCCGGTTGTATTGTTATTATACCTTCGAGCGAAGCGAGGCCGGGGGTCTGGGGGGAACCCCCAGGAAAAGGCCATTCTACCTTTTAACCTTTTAACCTTTTTTTTCTCGGGGTACCCCCCAGACCCCCGACCTCGCTTCGCTCGAAGATGCAATAATGATACAATCGGGCCGGTAAAAAATGAGCGTCCACAAATCCACAGATCTGGATGTTTATTTTGTGATTGGCCCTGTATCAAGAGCTACAGGATAAGGATGCAAGAGAAGGCGGGCCAAAGATAGCCGAGGCCGAGCGCGCGGCTGCTGCTGCCAGCAACAAGGCCAAGGACGGGATCGAGGTTCTTAGGCCATTGCAGCGAGTTGGACTCAGGGCCAAGCAGGTGGGGGAAAAGTCGGAGATGTAACGGTTATTTAACTCCTTGGTTGTTCCTACAATAGGCACTGTCTATATATACTCATTATTGTCAGTTCCTGTGGCGCCTTTATCTATGTCACGACTTGGCGGCTGCATTTTTTCGGCTTGGTTCACTGCTTGCTCGGCCATAGGCAAAAAAAAAAAAAAAAAAGAGCCCGCAAATGGTCTCCGCCCCCTCCCTCCTTTTGCTAGGCCACAACTGATCCCTACGAACCCGACCTTGCTCCTCGCGGAGCGCAGCGAGGCACAGGCACAGGCGCCTTTTGCTGCTTGGTACGTGATACTTGCCTACGACACCGACTGGCATGGAAGCCTGCCCGGCACGGAGCATGAACCTTCAAGTTTTGCCTAGGCTGGGGTTTTTTTTTGTTGGTCAAATATCTTTGCGATGCTTGCTTGCTCCTACACTGCTATTGCTTGATGTACTGTTCCTGGGGGAGGAGAGGCTAAAGTATCCCCCTTTCTCTGGCCCTCTTACTACTCATCTTATCTTTCTTCCCGGCCTCGGCCTGTCTCTCTGTCCCTCTCGTCGTTCTACCACCCTTGCTGATGTTTCCATCCTGTCGTTTATGCCCCAACGCTACCCATGAGAAGAAGAGAAAGCAAAGGCTAAAGAAAAAAAGAAAAAAAGAAAAAAAGAAAAAAAGAAAAAAAGAAAAAAAGGGGAAAAAGGGGGAGGGGGAGATGAATAAAATGGTGATGAAGAAGAGAATAGCAACCACACACATTTGGTGTGGAGAACGAAGACCCAACAGGCAGACCATCATGCTCAAGAAAGAAAGAAGCGACACAGTCTCAGCAGCGCGCATGCAAAACCACAAAGCGAACAAGGGAATGAGAACAGTAGAAAAAAAAAAGGGAGGGGAAAAGGGAGGGCAGGACAAGATCGATATGCCCGTAGCCCTTCCGCCCACAGCCCTTCTGGTTAACCCCGACCGAACGTCCGGCAGGAAGAAGAGAATGAGGCAGGAGACAAATGGTCCTATTGAGCCGAAACGCCGTCCTCAGTGACCATGTGTTCTTTCTCCGCCGAGAGGGCAAGGGAGTAAAACAAGGGGGAGCGAGAGAGAGAAAAAGAGGACAGAAAAAGAAAAGGGGGGGAAAAAAGAAGAAAGCGGTCATTAAGAGGCTTGCAAAAGAGAACTTATAGGCACAAGAGCCTCTTGTGATTAGCCAGTCCTCTACCCATGCCCGGCCAAGTCATGTGGTAGAGAGCTTGGGTTGTGGAAATGGGCAAGTATGCAACGCAAACACCGTCCTTCCCTCAGACGGAGAAACGGAAGAGGTCCCTCCAAGTCTTGCGCCGGCTGTCAGCGAGTCCTTGTGACGTCGCTGAAGCGTCCTGTCATCATATATCGTACACTCGAAAACAAAGCGACTACCTAAACAGACGAGCCAAGGGGATGGCGAAAAGGGCGGTCGTCGATGACGGAGAGAGACCCGCAGGCTCATGGAGGGTTGGAAGGGCGCTGGAGGACGAAACAGATAAAGGTTGGAGAGCCGAGGTCTCGTATGAAAAGAAAAATCACCGTGGTAGCGCTGGAGAGTCTGGATTTCGTTTCGTGTCCACGTCAGGAGTAGTGATGTTGCAAGGCGCTGAGAGAAGTCGACGTTGTGGCGAGAAAAAAGGGCAAGACCGGGATGAGCAAGCAGCGGGTGATGATTAGAAGAGGGCGCTGAGATTTAGTGCCGCCGCTCAGGTAAACTATGCCTGGTCCTGTCTTTGGGGGGGGGGGGGGGCTGCTTCAGATTTCAATCGTCTTCATCGCCTCTTCCAGGACCATTGGCTGCTTCACGCTCATCCGTGCTTCTGACGCCGTTGGCTTTCTCTCGATCTTGATGCTCGAGTTTGCCGCGGCTGCTGCCGTGTTCATCTCTCTCCCCTCGCCGCTCTCTGTGGCGCCAGCTGCCGACGCAGCCTCCTTGTCCTCCTCCGACACCGACGCCGACACCGCTGCGGCTCTTTTCCCCGCTTCCGTCACCATCGTGCCATTTCTCACGTTCTCCTCTCCGCTAGGGCGCGGCGTGTCGATTGAGCCCAGCAGAGACTGCTTCTCCTTTTCGCTCGCTGTGGCGTTCCCCTCCTTCACGCCCAGACCGCCGCTTCCGTTGGGCACCGCAGACAGAGGCATGGGCCCAGCCTCTTCCGTGACTTTTGCCAGAGGACTCGACTTCCCGTAGCCGGGCCGCATGGGGCTCGCCATCGGCGAGTTGGCGCCGTTGAGCCGCTGCATCGTCCGGCCCCTCATGCCGTCCGGAGCGTTTTCCGCAACCGGACTGCTCACGTATGGCGATGCCGTCCCCGTCGGAGATGCTGCGCCGGACCTGGTGCCGCCCATCTGTGATCGCCTCTTGTTCCGGCCGTACTTCTGGTCCATCCGCCACCTAAGGATGTCGAAGTATGCGGGCTCGACGCGCGTCTTCTTAAACTCGCGCAGCTTGAGCTCCTGGGTGTCCTCGTCGACAAACCAGCGGCCGCTCGCGAGATCGTCGGCCACAATGGCCAGGAAGGCCGCCCACGAGCGGGCAACCACGTACTTGGTGTCGTAGTCTCGCCCAAACAGGATCACCTGGCCCCAGTGCCCTCTGGGGCCGGGCGCGAGATCGATCGCCAGGTTGTTTCCGCCCCAGTCGCGCACCAGCGGGATCCACTCGGGGTGCGCGTAGGCCCGCTGCACGGCACCGGGCGGAACACAGTCCTGTTTTGCAAGCAGGTCTTGCCGCCACATTGAGTTGTTCGGGGCCGAGGGTGCTGGAGCTGTGGATGTCGAGGGGCCAGCTTTGGCGGATGCCGGCTGGCTACTGCTACCGCTGCTGGCGACAGCCTCGCTTCCGCCTAGGGCCTTGGACGGAATGGATGGGCTTGACAGAGGGCCGGCTGTTGCGGCCGTGGCAGCTGCGGCCGAGGCAGCCTCGAAGAGATACTCTTGGTTGACCCTCCGCCACTGGACCAACTCCTTGATGATTTCTTCGCAGTCGAGCAACATGGCGCCGAAGATAATCCCCGTAGGCATGCCACCGCACTCCTGACCATCGTGGACTTGGAGCGATTCGCGCACATCCTGCGGAAGGGTGCAGTCAAGCTGGTGTTCCAGCTCGTTGATGTCGTTGGCCGTGCAGCCTTCGCAGAGCTGATCGTACAGCTCCGGGTAGTTCTCCTCCGCCCACCGGTCTATCTTGGCCCACGAACCGGTGACAGACGGTGGCGGCGGCAAGCCGTCCTGGAACGACTGCATGGGTATCTCGCCCGTGGGGCTCTGCATCTCGAAGCCGTCCTGGACGGTGGCACTGCCGCCGTTGGGGTTGGCGGAGCCGTTGGAGCGCTGTGCGTGGAGCGAACGCAGACCGGGGGAGTACGGCCTGGGACCGCCGGCGGATCCGGGCGGGCTCATTTGAAAGTTGGGCGACGCAGCAGCTCCGCCGTACGAGATATCCATGCCACCGCCCCCGACCCCGTCGCTCATGACATCGTCGTTCCATGGTGATGAGACATCTGCGCGGGAATCTGAAGCCGTCGTGACGGAGGTGAGGCCGCCATGGCCGTTCAATGGTACATGGCGCCCTGTCCTGAAGGGAGAATCGTGGCTAGAATCTGGAAGCGGGGGGGATGGTTTTTCCTCGTGAGCAAACGATTGGGGTTCCGAAAAGCGATCGCGCTGGCGGAATTGACGAGATGGCAAGGACAGCCAAGTGAGAGGGGGAAGGACTAACGTCGGTCTTGACTGGTCATAGTATGCCAGAAGGAGCGAAAGGCCGATCCAAGTCTACAACACGAGTCGCATTCGGCGGTCAGTCAACCATTGCAGTCGGCGTAGTGCGTCTCACTAGCCTGAAGCAACCAAATTGCGGACACTTTTGGGGAGGGGAAAACAAAGGCGGAGGAGGGGCGACGGGGCGAAGGGCGACGGGGCGAAGGGCGACGGGGCGAAAGCAAGGGCGTCACGTACGATTGAGCCATGCTGGGCGACGGCGGCGGCACGCCCAACGCGCGAGACGGCGGGGGATTGGCCTTTTTCTCGGACGCGGCGATGGTCGGTCAAAGGTTGTTGCAGGCGGGAAGGGTTGCTGAAGCACTGCGCCCTCTGGTTCGTTCACCGACGGATGGCTACAGCAGTCCGCGCGGGAGGATCGTCTCTTGTTTCGCGAATTGGGGCGAACACCGCGCAGAGCAACCGGCACTGTGGCTGTTGTCAGATCGTCAAGAATGCGAGTTGGGCTTGTTGGTCGCGGGTAATCGTCGGTGTCGGTTGGTGTTGTGGTTGGAGATGGCGGTTATGCGGTGCGGCAATCAAGAGACAAGGCCGAGGACGTTGTAATAATAATAACAGTACGACGACGGCGAAGAAGCCGTATTATGGACGGTGTTTCTTTGTGACGGAGCCGTCTACGGTGGTCTGAGGGACACGGATGGCTGCAAAGGCCCACAACATCCACTTCAGCTTGCACCCCCACCGTCGGCCAATTGAACCTGGCTAAAGTGATCCCCGTCTCCCTTTCTCTTCCCTTTCTCTGCTAACTTGAGCTATGTTATTTCACGTCCATGATTTCAATCAGCTGCCCAGGACTAGAGAGCAAGCCGAGAAGAAGGCCATCGACATTTGGGCTCATCTGTACCAAACGGTTTGAAAGAGCCGCCTTGCATTGGAAAATGTATACGCGTACAGCGGTGAGTTGAGCCAACGTTGGAATTAGCTTGACCACACGCCTAGGGTAAAAACATTAAAGCGGGGACTCTTGAGGCCGTTCCTGCCAGAGCGAAAAGAGTTGGTACATGCGCGGGCACATGGAGGGACGGACATGGCCGGTGGAGCGGTGGAGCGGTAGGATTTCCATTTGATTGGCGGCGCGACGACTTGGACCCGGGTCTGGATTCGCTCTGGCGGCGAGGACGCTGTTCTCCTTGGCTATGGGTGTGGCATGGACCAGAACACGGTCCCGGTCCAACAACACAAAGAAAACAGGCTTGGCCATGCCATGCAATTCGCCGAAGGCCTTGATGATTGAACCTCGAACGCATCATTTCCAACATCGAGAGGACTCGGCTGAGGGCCATTGTTATCTTGGACGGGGCCACCGTTATCGACAGGCCACCGCTATCAACAGGCGGTGCATCATCCATCACCTGTGGCGGTCGAGCGTACATAGTGCTGTACCATGCACCGGTCCCCCTCCCCCCCTCGCAAAAGAAGAGATAGAGAGAGCAAGAAATAAAGGTCCATCTCCCTGGTCCTAGCCCCGTCGTGTGCATGTACGCGTGCCGCGCACCACACCACACATCACGCACACAAATGACCTACCTACCTGCACACGGGCGGCGACGACGCGCTTGTGACCGGCGACGTGCAAAGGAGAGGCGTCTATCATCACCATTATTACAATACCAATCACAAAATGAACATGTAGATCCTATGGTCCGTACACGCTCATTTACTAACCGTCTGAACTATTACTATAGTATCTTCGAGCGTAGCGAGGTCTGGGGTCTGGGGGGAACCCTCAGAAAAAAGCCGCTCTACCTTTGAATGTTTTTTTTTTTCCTGGGGGTTCCCCCCAGACCCCCGACCTCACTTCGCTCGAAGGTATTATAGCAATAGTACAATCTCGAACATATTGGAGCAATGGTACAATCGCGGTCAGTACATGAGCGTGTACTGACCCGAGGGATCTACAACAGCGGGAGCAGAAGGGTCACCGTAGTGGGGCCCGATCTTTGGTGACAACTTGCCACCCGCCATATATGTACATACGGTGCCAGCAAGGGGGCCAATTCAACTGCAAGGCCTCGCCATTCTATTTGCACTCTTGTAGATTGAAGGACACATAGCTAAATTCATCCAGGGGAAAAGGGGCAGATTGCGGGTGTAGTAGGTCCAGAGCCCGTCAATGCCAGTTGATTTCCCTGCCAGTTACATGTAACTACTCTGGCCTCAGCCTGCTACAAGGGAGGAGAAAAGAAAGAAGAAAAGGTAAGAAAGAAGAAGAGGTAAGAAGAAAAAAGCAAGTCGGACAATGATGATGATGATGATGATAATAATCATGATTGGGCCGAATCAATGATCTAGAAGATTGGGAAAACCGGCTTCTTTCCACGGCCACTCCTGCGGTCAGCTCTGTCAGGCTCTCAGGAACCAGATGTGCTCCGCATGCAGATGGTGTGTGTCGGTGGATCCACATCATCCACCTTATCACCATTCTCCAATTGAATCAGCAAAGATCAAAAGAGCAACATATTCCTTCGCATGCGGGTGGTGTCTGAAAGACTTTCTGCATGTGTCCAGTCAATCCCAAAATAAACATGTAGATCCGGATAGTATCTTCGAGCGAAGCGAGGCCGGGGGTCTGGGGGGAACCCCCAGGAAAAAAAAAAAAAAAAAAAAAAAAAAGGGTAGAGCGGCCTTTTCCCTGGGGGTTCCCCCCAGACCCCCGACCTCACTTCGCTCGAAGATATCATACTGCAGTAATAGTATAATCGGGGTTGGTAGATGAGAAGTCGATTTTGTCTGTGTGTAGCCGTGTAGTAGACCTCGCACTGCCACCGCCACCACCACCACCCTGATATTGCCACTTTCAGCCAAAAGAAATGCCCGAGACCAACCTTGATGATGGCCAGCAAGGTATCCAAAGACCACAGGCAAGATGAATCAAATCTCCTTCCCGGAACTGCGATGGCTTGATGGCATTCAAAGCTTGTTGAAGCAGCTCCCCGGGCTTGGGGATCAGGGGAGGAAGGGATAGGATAATTGGTGGAGTTGGAAGAAAAGAAAAAAAGGATGGGTTGGTCGCGGTGGGCATGTTCGCGATGATATGCTGTGCTGCCTCTTTTCCATGCATGAACCTTTTACCGACCAACCTTTCTACCCGCCCGCCACCCAGTGAATGAGTGGTTGGTTGGTTGGTCATTGTGAGGCGGTGAAGCGTTTCGCCTAAACTCCTGTGCATAGCATATCTGGAAGGTAGTACTACTGCGGCCTTATTCCCTCTCTGCCTGGCTGCGATCCAAAAAAGACTTGCCAAAAAGGTGTATTTGTCCATCGAGTTTTTGGAGAGAGCATACCACTCAGTTGTTATGAGGCCGACTTACCTATCATTATCATCATCATCGCTGGTCGTGGTTCGGTCATCGTCAAGCCCGTGATCACCGGGCCGCAGAACAAGAGTGCCTTGCTGTCGGGGCGTGGGCGTGGGCATGGGCTACTGTAACGTTTTCGAGCGCAGCGAGGTCGGGAGTCTGGGGGGTACCCCCAGGAAAAGGAAAAAAAGAGGGTACAAAGTTAAAAGGTAGAGCGGCCTTTTTCTGAGTGGGCGTGGGCATGGGCGTGGGCATGGAGGAAACAAAACGAAACAATGCAGGTCAGATGATACAAAAGTACAAGGTACGACCGTCGACCGTCGTACACTTCTCGGGTGGACAAGGCAGGAAGAGAAGGAAAGCATGCTGGCTGAAATGTTCGCTAGTGGCTTGTTGCAAAAATAACTTGTGTCGTGTCGGGAAGAAGAGCAGGCTTGAAGGCAAAGAACTCGAGTAACTACACTCGCAGGTATCCTCCCATCCCACTGCCATGGCGAATTTCCTGCCCCCCTCCCCCCCCTCCTGAAGAAACAAGCTTTAATATCAAACATAGTTCGCTCCTGTGACTTAAGACATATCTGTGTAGTATAGGTGTGGAGCCAAAAAAAAAAAACACCCCTCGTAAGTGTCTTCCAATTCTCTTTCCCCTTTCCCTTATGGCCCTCCTCCCCCGCCCCCCTTCCATCTTTCGTGTCCAACACCACAAGATATCATGACTGCCACATGTGCTCGCTGAGCGCCAGCATCTTGTCGGCCATCTGCCTCTTCGCCTGCGCCGCCACGCCGCGCTCCGGGTCCGCCAGCTGCTCGCTGTAACACAGCTTCATCAGGGCCGAGAGCTCCTCGTAGCTGAACCTCTCCTTGCCGTCCTTGTTGTTGTTGCTGTTGTTGCTGCCGCCGCTGCCCTCGGCCGCCTCGGCAATATCCTTTGCGCGCGCGACGATGGCGTCGGGCCCGGCCTCGAACAGGGCGAAATACGCGCTCGCGCGCGCCAGGTCG
>WXYE02279026.1:0-30126 GCA_011319275.2 Echinosphaeria canescens | reverse complement strand
CCCCCCCCTAAAAGAAAGCTTACCTTTCAACCTTAAGAATTCTATGTATTCCTCTTAAATCCTCCTTTTTCGCGCTTTTCTAATCGTTTTCTTACTCTCGAAAGATCCTCTCAGCCTCTTTAAATAATTTTCATAATATTATTTCGTCAGCTTTTTTATATTAATAAAGTCTATAATATTATATTAAATCATATTAAAGTCTTATCTTTTCTATTATATCTAATATTATAACTTTTTATATTATATCCTATTATTTATTATTTTTTTTATCTTTTATTTTTCCTTTTTTATTATTATTTCCGCCGTTAATCTCGGAGGTTTTTAACTAAGAAATAAGTTATTAAAGTATTTTTATAACCGGTTTATATAAAAAAAACCGATAAACATTTTTATCTTAAAAATATCTTTAACTTATATAAATAACTTTTTATTTCTTTAATCTTTAAATATATTCTTATTAATAAAAATTCCAATTTATCTATTCATTTATTAATTAATTAAGCCTTTCTAATTATAAAAACCTCGTCTTTTAATCTAAAATCCGGCTCTTTATAATATTTATTTACTTGTTTTTATATATATTATTACGCTTTAATTATAATCTCTTTTATAATATCTTAATACCTTTATATAGTTTTTACTACCTTTTATATATTTACTCATCATAACTACTTTATTATTAATATTATTATTATATCTATTATTTTAGTTTATTAGTCTTAATAAATTAGAGATTCGTAATTAAAAAGCATTTTAGAAGGCTTTATATTAATAAATTTATACGGCATATTTATTTACATTATATCTATCGCTAATAACGCTTTTAACCAATTATTTTAAAAATAATAAATAAAAAGCTTTAAATATTAATTAAAATATTTGTTTATAATTTAAGTTTAACTAATAGCTTATAAATAGCTTATTAAAAAAAGCTTTTACTATATTCCGAAAATCTCATTAAACTCGTTAATAAAACTTATCATAAACTATAATCCTCCGACTTAAGCAGTCGTTAAATACATCTACAAGCTATATATTTAATATAGTTCGACTTAACTTTATAGATTAAACAACTAGTTCGTACAAATTAAATTGTATTTACAATTATTATCTAAGCTCTACGAGCCTATATAATATAGCGTTGCCGCCGCTTATCCTATCGCTACTTATATCGCTAATCTAACCTCCGTCTAGCTAGCTCCGACTATTTCCGATTATTTCCGAAACTTCCGTTTAATCCGCCCCACCGTCCTCTAACACTCTAGATACCGCCCCCCTTCCTATAGCCGAATTAACTATAGTGCTTACTGACTGAGCGATGCCGGCCGAGCGATGCCGGTATCTAGTTTCTTGGCCTTAAATCCCGATACTTTCCGTAAAGTACTACTACGTCTCTATCTCCTTAGCTATTACCGGCGCCTATGCCTTGCCGATAAAAGCCCGGTCCTTTTCTAATAATACCCTTACTAATATCCTTATTAAAAAGGCGATTAATTAGATTTCCTCGCGCTTCGTAATATCTCCGAAATTCGGCTATAATAAACGAATTATAACTATCTAGCCGATAATAATTCTAAATATATACTTATCGAAAGAATCACTTGTAATAGCCTTTTTAATTATATTAAATCGGCTAAGCTCGGTCGAAAAGTCTTCGCTATTAAAGTCGGCGGCGCGGTATAAGTTAAATTCGGCAGCGAATGGTATACTTTTAAATAAGTATTTATAAAAAGTTAATATTTTATAGTTATAATAATAATAGTAATAGTTTTAATTATAGATTTTTTTTATAGATAAAACTTATAATAAATATTTTAATATAAAGGAAATAACTAGTATATAAAACTAAAGGACTTCTTATATTTATAACTAATAGAAATTATAGTTAATTAAATAAAAACTAATAAAGGTATTAGAACTAACTCTTTAACGATCGGCGACGGTGTTATCTATATAAATTGAATCGCTTCGAATAGACCTAAGTCTAGAGGCCGGTGTTATAGGGACGTACCTTTCGATTGAATAGAAACTAGATTTTTGACTTAGAGCTTCGTACAAAGTTCTTTTCACTTCAACAAAAAACTATAATCCTTAGTTTATAATAACCTCTTTTAATAATCTAAAAAAATAATACGGTTTTTTATAATATAATTTTATAACGTTTTTTATTATTATAATATCCTTATATAAAATTATCTATATTATGTTATTTAATCGATCGATTATTATTAATATATTATTAAAGCTATACTTATTTTTTTAATATTTTTTTAAAATCTATAACTAAACTCTATTAAAGTCTTTAAAGGACTAGAAAAAAGTATAATAATCCAAACATCTTATCTCTTGATACTTTTAAAGCCTTATATATAATATAATTTCCTATATATCGATCGATATCTCTAGCTATTCAAAGCTATTAATATTATTGTTTAATTATTATCTTTATTTTATTATACCTTAAATATATTACTACGATTTAATTATAATTCTTATATATCATATATATTTAAAGCATTAAGTCAGGGACTCCGGGAATAATAAGGCTTCGTTTATAAAACAATAAACCTATAAACATTAATATAAAAGTCTAGCTTTTTTAATATATCATAATATAATATAGCTCGAGTTTTATAACAATCTTATTTACAATTGATACCTCGTGAACCAGCTCGTACCTAAAGCCTTTCGGAAATTCCGATTCTTTATTTAAAATAATTATTTCTAAAATAATAAACCTTCAAGATTCCCTTTTTTACTTACTTGATAATTATATTGTTTTTATGGCTTTTTCTTTTATTTTATTAATATAACCTCCTTATTTTTTTTTAAATAAATTGTCGGCTATTATATTCTTATTATTAAGCTTATAAATAATTAAACAATCATATTGATTTAAATCTTCCGTCTATCACGCTTGCCTTTAATTTAATAAACGTTTAATTTTAAAAAACTTTAAAGCTTTATAATTTATAATAATCTTGAAAAACATCTCCTACTTACTATTTAGCTTCATACGTTAGGGTTTTGAATATTTAATTACCATAAAAAGCTTTTTAGTATAAATAAAATAATTAAGCTTTATACCTTATATAATTTCTAAATAAAAATAAATAAAGCATTAATTTTTATTTTTTTACTATTACAAAAACACTCCTATTAAAACTCTGTCTAATAAATCGGGTTTAACTTCAATTGATTCATTATAATAATAATACATAAGCATTAAAGATTCTAATAACTTTTTTTTAAAACTATTAAAAACTATTTAATAATTATTAATCTATTAAAAAGCCTTTCCTTTTTTACTTAAAATATATAAAGGCTTAACAATATAGCTAAAATCCTTAATAAAATATCGGTATAAGTTATAGAACCTAAAAAAAAACTATATTCCTTTTAAATTATAAGCTTTTTTTTAATCTTATATTATAACGCATTTTCCGGGGTTTTTTCGCACACTATTTATACTAATAATATACCTTAAAAACTTTGTTTTGATTGTATAAAACTCACTTTTTTCTAAATTTATTTAAAACTTTACCCTTAAAAAACATTAAAACACTGTCTTTATATATTAAATATATTCTTTTATAAACTTAAAAAAGATTAAGATATTATCGATATAGACGTTATAAAACTTATCTGAATAGCTTACTAACGTATTATTAATATACTATTTAAATACGGCAAGCCTATTTATTAATCCAAATAATAATACCTTATATTTATAAGCGCTATAATATATTCGGAAAATCGTTAAAATTCGTAAATCTAATATTATTTAAAGCCTATAAAAAGCTTAATATATATCTCGCCTTATAAAAACTTTAATAATACTGATTTTTAATAATATCTTTTTAATGAAAGCAATATGTATTCATTTTTTTTACTAATTCCATTAAATTTATAATAATCGATATGAAACCAGAGCCCTTTTTTATTTAATTTTAATATAAAAAGTACCGGGGTTATAAATAATACTTCGCTCGACTTAATAAAACATTTCTTAAAATTCTCTATTAAATATTTCTGTATTACTTTAAACTTTATAAACTATATTTATATAATAAGTTCTAACCTTAGTGCTTTAATCGTTTCTTTAATAATAATTTAATTATAAAGTCGGTATTTATATCTAAAAGCTTTTAATTTAAATTAACCATATTAAAAACATTAAAAAAATTATAATATTCTTTAAGAATTATATTATAAGCCTTATTATATAGCTCTATATTATTGTATACTAATTATAACTTTATTTTTACTTTCATTAAATTATCGATCATATTAATACTTATTATTTAATAATCTTAATTATCTTTATCGATCTTTATAAATTCTAATAAAAAAACAAGTATCTATCATTTTATATATTTAACTAAAGCATTGTTTTTATTATTCTTACTGTTAAAATCTTTTTTAAATATCTATTAAAAACACTAATATTAATTAAAAGCTCTATCTCTTTAATCTATATCTTTTTAGAACTAAAAGTCCTTAAAAAGGCCTCTTTAATTTAAAAAAAAGTTCTTAAATTAAATATAAAATTATCTCCTCCTTAAAAAACAAAGCATCGGTTCTATATATTAATAAACATATTAGTTCTTTCCAACCATTTCCTTTTAATAACCGCCTTATATAATATATTAAAAACTAATATCTATTAATCTTTAAACACTCTACCTTAAATAAAAAGATTTATCCAAATCATCTATTCCGTTTATTATCGGCCTTTTCTATTATAATGAATAACAATAATAATATTAAAATCATTTATCATATAAATTAATCTATTATACTAACATTAATAAAAAAAATACCTATTAACTCTTATATCTAATAATACTTTAATAAAATATATTATATTAATTGTTTCCGGTACTTTATGCTCCCGATTATACGCGTTTTTCTAGGCTTAACGTTATATTTACATAAAAAACAAAGGTATCGGTTAGTTAATAGCTATTAATTATAGCTATTATATATAGCGAATAGTATAGGGTATACCGGTAAGGTTGTAAATAATTGAATGAATAAAAGACGTGTGCGTAGAAAATAGAAAATTAGAAGTGCGAGCTTTTAATTAACGGAGCTTTTAAAGAAGCTCGGCCTTATTTCTTTACCGCTTTCCTTCTATTTATCTACTATCGGGCACGTACTTCCGTACGGGCCCCCTTAATATATGCTCCCTATAATACGCACAATATCTTAGCTTTATATATTAGTTATTCCTTCTATTACCTTTAAACTATTTATCATAAGCTTTATCTATGAAAAAAAAATCTATGAAATAACTACTATAATTACTATAACTACAACTACAATTACTATAATATATTAGCCTTTTATTATAAATACTTATCTAAAGGCATACCTTTCGCTACGAAATTTAATTTTTACGGTATAGCCGATTTTAAAGATATAGTTTTTTTGACTGAACTAGGCTACATCGATATAATTAAAAGGGCTATTATAAGTAACTCTTTAAATAAATATATAATTGGAACCATTATTAGCCGGGGAATTATAGTTAGCCTAATAAAACCGAATTTCGAAGATATTGTGAAGCGGGAAGAAATAATATTAATAACTTTTTTAATAATGGTATGTATAAGGATATTATTAGAAGAAGATTAGGTATTTTTATATAAAGCTAAAGTATTGAGATTAACCGAAAATATTAGGATTTAAACTACTAGTTAGAAGCTAAATACCGGTATTGTTCGGCTGGTATTGCTCGATCGGCAAGTATTATAATTAGTTCCGCTATAAGAAAAGGAGTAGTATTTGGAATGTTCGAAAATAATAGGGCAAATTAAATGGAAATATGTATCGGAGATAATTAGAGATAGTTAAAGCTAGCTAGCTAGTTAAATAATATAGTTAATAAAAGCCCGATAAGATAGGTGGCGGCAACGTTATATTATATAAGCTTATAGAGATTAGTTAATAATCGTAAATATAATTTATTTACGAACTAATAAGCTAATCTATAAAGTTGAATTAAATTATATTAAATATATAATTTATAATAAATAGCTTAAAATGAAAGAAATAACTAATATATAAAGTTAAAATATTTCTTATATTTATAATTAAAAGAATTTATAGCTAGCTAAATAAAAATTATTAAAGACGTTAGAGCTAATTCTGTAACGATCGGCGATAGCGCTATTTATTATATAAAATAAATTGCTTCGAATAAACTTAAGTTTAGAGGCCGGTATTATAAGGATATACATTTCGAATAGATAAATACTTATATTTTTGACTTAGAGCTTTATGCGAAGTTTTTTTTTACTTTATTTTCAAAAAGAAAAAAAAAAAAAAGCTATAATCTTTTTTTTTGAAGTAAAAAAGAACTTTGTACAAAGCTCAATATAATTCGACTTAACTTTATAGATTAGCTTACAAGTTCGTATAAATTAGATTATATTAAATTATAGAATTATTAACTAAGCTCTATAAGCCTATATAATATAACGTTGCCGCCGCCTATTCTGTCGCCACCTATATTGCTAATCTAACCTCCCCAGCCAACCAGCTCCGACCATCTCTAATCATCTCCAAAACCTCTATCTAATCCGCCCTACAATCTTTTAATACTCTAAATACTGCCCCCCTTCCTAAAGCCGAATTAACTATAATACTTACGAACCGAGCAATACTAGCCGAATAATACCGGCCGAACGATACCGGTATCTAGCTTTTAAACTAATAATAACAGCTTAAATCCAGATACTCTCTATAAAATACTACTGCGCCTTTATTTCCTTAGCTATTGCCGGCGCTTAGGCCTTATATAGAAATACCCGGTCCTCCTCTAATGATACCCCTATAAATACCTTTACCAAAAAGGTTCTTAACGTTATCTCCTCCCGCCTTATGATATCTTCGAAGCTCGGTTTTATTAAACTAATTATAATCGCCTAGCTAATAATAATTCCGACTATATATTTGTTTAAAAAGCCGTTTATAATAGCCTTTTTAACTATATTAAATCGGCTAGACTTAGTCGAAAAGTCTTTGCCTTTAAAGTCGGCTATATAATATAAATTAAACTCAGTAATTAAAGATATATTTTTTAATAAATATTTATAAAAAGAAATATTAACTAGTATTTTATAATAGTTATAATTATAGTATTAATAGTTTTAGTTATAGATTTTTTTTTACAGATAAAGTTTTTAATAAATAGTTGAAAATAAAAAAAAAGAATTAGCTTATAAAGCTAAAAGACCTTTTATATTTATAGCTAAAGGAATTTATAGCTAATTAGATAAAGATTATTAAAGACATTAAAGCTAACTCTTTAACAATTAACGACGGCATTATCAATTATATAAATTAAATCGCCTCGAATAAACCTAGGTCTAAAAGCTAGTATTATAGGGACGTACCTTTCGATTGAATAGAGATTGGATTTTTGATTTAGAGCTTCGTACCAAGTTCTTTTTTATATTAAAAAAAAAAAAAAAACTTTCTTTTATAAATATCTATCTAAAAGCATACCTTTTATTACCGAGTTTAATTCGTATTATATACTCAACTTTAAAACGTAGTCTTTTTAACCGAATTAAACCGTTTCGATATAAATCAAAAAGCTATTATAAACAGCTTTTTAGATAAATATATAATCGGAATGATAATTAGCCGGGTAATGGTAATTAGCTTAATAAAACCGAGCCTTAAAGATATTATAAAGCGGGAGGAGATAATATTAATAACCTTTTTAATAAATGTGTTTGTTTTTTTTTTTTTTTTTTGAAGTGAAAAAGAACTTCGTGCGAAGCTCCAAGTCAAAAATTTAATCTCTATCTAAGCGAAAGGTACGTCCCCACGACACCGGCCTCCAAGGTATTTGTAAGGGTATCATTAGAAAAGGACCGGGTATTTCTATATAAAGCCTAAGCGCTAGGATTAGCCGAAAATATAAAGGACTAAAAAGATTTTAGAGAAAATATCGAGATTTCAGTTATTATTATTAGCTTCGAAGCTAAATACCGGTATCGCTCGGCTAATATTACTTGATCGGTAAATATTATAATTAGTTTGAAGTATTAGAAAATAATAGGGCGGATTAGACGGAGATATATATTAGAAACAACCGGAAATAGTCGAAGCTAGCTAGCTAGTTAAGAAATATGGTTAATAAAAGCTATATATAAAGATTAGATTAATAACATAGTTAGCGACAGAATATGCAGCGGCAACGCTATGTTATATAGGTTTATAAAGCTTGATTAATAATTCTATAATTTAATGTAATTTAATTCTTGTTAACTGGTAAGCTAATCTATAAAGTTAAGTCGAATTATATTAAATGTATAGCTTCTAGATGCATTTAACGACTGCTTAAGTCGAAAAAAGCTATATATTTTATATAATTCGACTTAACTTTATTGATTAGCTTATTTATTTATATGAATTAAATTATAAAAAAAAAAATTTGAAATGAAAAGAACTTTGTGCGAGGCTTTAAGTTAAAGATCTAAATAGCTATTTAATCGAAACGTGTGTCCTTATAATACCGGCTTTTTGAAATTTTATTAAGTTAAATAATTATTTACTAAGCTCTATAAGCTTATATAATATCATATTGTTGCCGTTTATATTTTAATTAGCTAGCTACGATTATTTCCGATTATTTCCGATATATATTTTTATATAATCTGCTCTTTTATTTTCTAATATTTTAAACTAATTATAATATTTATTAATAGAACAATGCCGGCCAAATAATATTAGTATTTAATTTCGAGGTTTTAAATCCTAACATCTTTTATAAAATATTTTTAATCCTTTATATCTTTAATTAATCCTAATACTTAAACTTTATATAAAAATATCCGGTCTTCTTCTAATAATCTCTTTATAAATATTGTTATTAAAAAATCATTAATATTATCTCTTTTTACTTTATAATATCTTTAAAGTCTAATTTTATTAAGCCCATTATAATTATTTGATTAATAATAATTCCGATTATATATTTATCTAAAAAATTGCTTATAATCGTTTTCTTAATTAAATTCTAACGGTTTAATTTAACCAAAAAGATTTTATTTTCAAAGTTGATTATATAATATAAATTGAATTAAATAATAAAGGCTAATATCTCATAATAATTATAATAGTTGTTTTAGAAATTCTTTTTTTATAGATAAAGTTTATAATAAATATTTTAAAATCAAGGAAATAACTAATATATAAAACTAAAAAACCTCTTATATTTATAATTAAAGGAATTTATCATTAACTAAATAAAAGTTATTAAAAACATTAAAGCTAATTCTTTAACAATCGGCGACAACAATATTTATTATATAAATTAAATCGCTTCGAATAGACTTAGATCTAGAAGCCGGTGTCGTCGGTATTATAGTTAGAATTTGTAAGCGAGAAAGCGAGGCTTTTACTGGAATAACCGGTTATATTGACTATTTTAAAGAATACTAAAAGAAGAAAAATCGAAAGAAAGGAAAAAAAAGAATACAACGTGAAAATATAGTCTTAACAAGTAGTCCGTACGCCCCCATTTACCTACCGCCGCCCTTAATAGTAGGGCACCGAGTACTTACTATTACACTACCCCCCCCAAAAAAGGCTGGTCTCTAGTTATAGAAAATAAAAAGGGAAATTCGCTCTATCCTAGTATTATACTAGTCTCTTTAACTCAATTAGCCCCTATTATCCTCTCGTACGCCTCCTTTTCGATATAATTATTATATTAAGCCTAAGCTTATCTAAATTATTAACGTAATACACCTTAACGACCTCGCCAGCATTCTCTGAATTCTATATATTATATTAAATTAAATCCAAATCATATCCTTTCTAATATACTTAATGCTATAATTTTCTATAATACCATTATAATTATACTACTTTTTCAACTTCCTATTTATCCTCGCCGTCTACTTCTTTAAAGCTTAAATTAAACTCGATTTAACTAAATAAGAGATTATTATTATATTTATAAAATCGGTCTATATGAAAGATTTTAAGTCCTCGCTATCTTATTAATATTTTTAACTTATATAATATCTTTTTATCCTTTAATTTTATATAAAGTCTTTTATTAGAATTATTAATATTTAATCCTATATTAATTAAATTAAATAATTTATTTCTTATTATTTTAAAAACAAATTATCTTTATAATTATTACTCGAATTAATAATCCGATTTTATATATAAAATCAGCGCATTTCTCTCAATATTAAAAGTATATCATATATTTATTAAATAGACGGTATAATACATTATATATTAGACGGTAGCGTTATTTATAAGCCCTTTTTGTTATAGCCTATTATATAAGCCTTATTTATTATAGCCTATTATACAGGCCTTATTATTAGCCTCTTTTATAAGCCTTATTAGCTTATTTTATAAGCTTTATTAGCCTATTTTACAAGCCTTATTTATTAGCCTATTTTACAGGCCTTATTTGCTATAGCCAATTATACAAAGCCTAATAATATATAATATACAATCATAAGTAATATACTTTATACCTTTATTAATATAAATAAAAGCTTCCTCGTAATAATAAAATAAATAAAATAAACAAAGCAATTTAAGCAAGTCTTTTAATAAATTATAAGCCTCAAGCCTTAACCTAATCGTTGTTAAAACTACTTTTTTAAGCCTTCTTTTTTAACCTTATTTATTCTTGACTTTATCGTCGCTAACGCTTTTTATAGCCCCACTTCTTCGCGCTTTTTCGGCCCCACTTTTCCATACCTTTTCGGCCCCACTTTTCCGTACCTTTTCGGCCCCACTTTTCCGTGCCTTTTAAAGCCCCACTTTTCCGTTCTTCTTCGGCACTACTTTTTCATACTATCAATAATCTTCATTCCTTATTTAACAATAACTTCACTAATAACTTACTAATTCAACTAACGACTTTCCCGTTCAAAAACCAGCCTTATATTCTATCTAAATACCTTAATACCTATAAAACTTACACCCCACTCAATCAAACAAAAGCCTATAACTCCTATAAATACTTAAATCTTTTCCTATCTTCCGTATTTAGCACTTATAACTACTAATCCCTTCTTAAAACTACCTATAACTCCTCTTCCTAAGCCTTTTATTATTAATATTTATATTAAATTTGCCGGAGCTATTAAACAAGACTTATTTCAACAATTTAACTATCAAACTAAAAACTACTATTCGTCTATTAAAAGCCTTCCCCTTACTAAACCAAATAAACAATCTTCTATTTCAAAGGCTTATATAATACTAAGCTCTAAAAAGAACAATTATATATAATTTAATTTAACTTTAAAAACATTTAATAACAATGATAATAAAATTAATTTCTTTACTAATACCAACAACCAGAAATAAAAGATATATATTACCTATTTACTAAAAAAGAAAAGAAAATTGGTTCGAAATTAACTCTATTTTAAAACTAATGAACAGTTAACCTAAATTACAAGAATTTATATTTAAATCCTAACATTATTATATATAAGATATAAAGATCTTTGTTTTTTAAAATTCAAATAAATAGCTCTATAAATTAGACTTATAATTAAGAATTGATTTTTTTTTATGTTTATAACGTGCCTAAAAATCAAATAAATAAAAAAGGGGGGGAAGAAATTATTATTTAACTTTATTTCCTTAACTAATTTCAACTACTATTATAGTTAAATAATTTATAACTTTATTATACGCTTATTTTCTACACAATAATCTACTTTAATTATTATTATTATGATTATTTGTATAACCAACAATTATATTATATGCTTATTATTATGAAATTTAATTCGTATAACTTATAATATATTATACGCTTATCCTTTATAAAATAACTTATATCGAATATTATTATAAAAAAAACCGATTATATAAAGCTAAAATGAAACGTATAACTATTTAATTATAATAGCTTAACTATAATAAAACTATATGCAATAAATATAACTATTATATTATATTATTACTTATAATATAATGTATAGTTGAGCCCAAATATAAATAGTTAATTTAATAAAAATAGTAGCCTTAGATAGATTTATAAGATATATAACTCTTATAGCTATATATTAGCTAATTAAAAATACACTAAATAATTAATTAGTTTAATATAAGCTTGTAATTTTTTTTTTAAAACGAAAAGAACTTTATACAAAGCTCTAAATTAAAGATTTAATAAGTATTTAATCGAAATGTATATCCCTATAATACCGGCCTTTAAACCTAGGTATATTCGAGGCGATTTCATCTATATAATATATAGCGTCGTCGCCGATCATTAAAGAATTAGCTTTAATATATTTAATAATCTTTATTTAAATAAATAAATTTATAAACTAGTTATAAATTCTTCTAGCTATAGATATAAAAGGTCTTTTAACTTTATATAATAGTTATTTCTTTTATTTTAAACTATTTATTATAAGCTTTATGCTACGGACCAGCTTTCTTTGACAAAGGTAAGCCTAAAAGTCCATAGGGTTTCCTTTAAAAATACTTAAGGTAGAGTTACGGTGTATAGTAAAGAATAAGAGTAGGTAATTGCTAGAATAGTTAGTATAATGTAATTAACGATTAAAAAGCGGATCTATTTAATTAGATATATTGAGGCATCTTTCCTATTTAAATATTAAGAGATCTTTTTCTTTAATTTCCGTCCTTTTCGTAAAGGACTATTAGGTTCTTTCCCTTTTTTATTTAAATAGTTTTATATTATTAATATACTTTCTTAGTCTAAGTAGTTTTATATTACTAATATACTACGTAACCTTTTAGTCCGTATTGCCTATGTGCCTATTTGGTTCCCTTCTTTTATAGGGTAGCCCGGTTTAGCTAATTACTTTTTTTTTTTAGCGGCTACTTTTCTTATCTTATATAACCCTTTAATTCTTTCTTAATTAGTTTGTAATATAATGTTCCCTTTTTTTTAGTTTTATCTTTAAGGCCGGTAAACATTATATTTGCTTTATTCCTTAAATATTTTTCTTTTCTTTAATATCCCTATTGTAGTAAGTTTCTTTTCCTTATATACCTTTATTATGCCTCGTGTTTTTAAGGCTAAAGCACTTTTATATAGTCTTCGTTCTTATATAGCTTTCTTTTATACCGTTTCTTATTTGTTTGTTGAGATGCTTTTATATTTTAATTATAAATGTTAGGGTTTTCTTTTATATTATATATCTCTTTCCGATTCTTTTATTTATAAGGCTTGTTTTTACGGTAATTTTTTTTTTTATAATATCTTGGGTCTTTTTAAATAATAACTTGAAGCCGTTAATTCTTAGTTCTAACGTTTAAAATAAGAGTTAAATATAATTAAAGAAAAGGTTAAATATATTAATATTAAGGCTCGTTATATCCGGCAATAGCGTCGGGCTTTTGCTAAGAAGATTCAGTATATGGTTCGGCGTAGTATTGATTTTTTAGAGGAGCTTGAAAAGGTAGAGGCTGAAGAGCGTTAATAATTGGAATTTTTTTTTGCCGGTCTTTTTAGTTCTTTTATTGTAGAGCCTCTTATAGAAGTCGCGACTTTTATTGGTTTTAATTCTTCCTTTTTCGACTGGTTAGGGTCCGACTTTTTTCTAGACCTTTCCCTTTTATCGGCTCTTTTAGCCGATCCAGGTATTATTAATAGAACTATCGAATAAGTTCCTAAGTATTCCTTAAATATATATTAAGCTCCCAAATGTTTTCGTTATATAAATAGCCCTTTTATTTTACTAGGTATTTTATAGTATATTTTATTAATTTAAAGTCAAATATAATTTCGATTTTATATTCCGGTTTTTTGTCTTTAATTTCGGTTATAGTATTTAGTTTAGCGGTTCCGGGTATTGGTTTCAATAAAGAGATATAAAAAACTAAATAAATCTATATAATATTTAATAGTTCGAGTCGATAGTTAATATTTAAGATTTTCGTCTCGACTTTAAACGGTCCGAGTTTTTTAAAATCTAACTTATTATTTAATTGTTTTATTTTAATATTATATTATATAAAGTAGACTATATCCCCCCTTTCGAAAGTCGGTCCTTCGATTTTTTTTTGGTTGGCGTACTTTTTTATTTTTTTTTAGAGAAACTTTAGTTCTTATCGTAGTTATTACTAAATTGTTGTTATTTTAATAACTTCGATTTTAACTTAAGGCATTATTTTTAGCTAGTCGTATCTTAGTAGAGACTAAACTTTAAGCTCGAAACCGTAGTTTATAAAGAACAATATTATTTTTATTATCTCGGTTTTTACGTTATTATAAGCGAATTATATTATTGGTAGTAGTCGTACCTAATTGTTTTATTAATAGTTAATATAATATCTAAGGTATTACTTTAATATCTGATTTGTTTTTTTTATTTAACTATTTATTTATAGGTAATATACCGTTAAGAGCTTATATTATATACCGAGTTATTTAATTAAGGCTTTCTAAAACTTATTTATAAAGAGTTTGTTTCTATTGCTAATAATTTCTTTTAGTAGTTTATAGTTATTAACTATTGCTTTTAAAAAGATATATATTATATCGTTAGCTATATATGTCTTTTAAAACGGTATAAAATAGGCATATTTATTAAGCCTATTTATAATAACTATAATATTGTCGTACTTAATATTTATCTTTAGTTTTTTAGATACCGGGAGTTTAATAATAAAGTCTATAAAGATTAATTCCTATAGTTTCTTTAATATTAGGAGTAATTATAGTTTTCTATAAGATTTATATTGTAATGTTTTTACTTTAGCGTAGATATCGTATTATTATATAACGTCTTAGACCTTTCGTTTTAAGTCTGGAAAGTTATAAAAGCGTATAAACTTATTATAGGTTTTAAATATTTTTTAGTATTTTCCGGTTAGCGTTTCGTAGATATTTTTGATGATTTAGTCTCTGACTTTTTCTAAGATATATAGTTTGCCGTTATATAATATCTATTTTATATATTATAAGAATCGTTTCTTTTGGTTTTATTTTTTTTGTTATATTTAGTATAATTTATTCGTATTGCTTTTTATTTTAAGTGTTGCTTTAAGAGTTTTTATTGTTTCTCGTACTCCGTTGGCGTTTATTTTGAATATTGCTTATATTTATATTAGGATTATTATATTATAGTCTAGTTTTTTATTAAGTACGTCGGCTCTAATATTTTCCAAGCTTTTAATATAATTGATTTTAATATTATATATTATAAGGAATTTTACCTATCGCGTTTATCGCTAGCTAAGCTATTGCTTTATTATAAAATGAGTAAGATTCTGATAGTTTATATAAATCTAAACTTAATGCTTTGCTCTATATAGGTATAGCTTTTATTTTTTAAATATTTCGATAATAATTATTAGTTCCTTATTATAGATCTAATAGTTAAGTTCTACTTTATATAGTTTTTTATTAAAAAAGGCTACTAGATATAATATATCTTTATTATTTCGTTATTTAAGTTACGTTCCAAGTATATAATCGGATGCGTTTATTTTGACTTTAAATAGTTTTTTAGGGTCGGCAATTTTAAGGACTGGTTCTTTTAAGATCTTCTACTTGATTTCTTTAAATACCGTATCTTCTTTAGCTGTCTATTACTATAGTGTTTTTTTTTTATGAAGTCAGTAAGTACTGCTATTACTTTAACGAATCTTTAGATTATTTGTCGGTAGTAGTTTGCGAATCTTAGGAATACTCTAATATTTTTGATGTTTTTTAGTATAAGCTAGTCTTTAATTATTTATATTTTTGCCTGTTTTATACGGACTTCTTTTAATCGGATTTCGTATCCGAAGAACTTTATTTATTATATATAGAACTCGCTTTTTTCTATTAAAACAAATAGGTCTGCCTCTATAAGTTATTGGAAGACTTTATAAATGTAAGTCCGATTTTCTTTTAATATAGTTAAATAGATAAGGATATTATTAAGATAGACTATTATAATATCGTTTAAGTATTTTCGTAGAATATTATTAATGAGTATTTAAAAGGTTGCTGGTATATTTGTAAGTCTGAAAGGTATAACAAGGTATTTATAGTAATTATAATGTATTCGGAATACTATCTTTTATTTATCGCTTTTTTTAATTCGGATTAAATTATAGGCTTTTAATAGGTTTAATTTAATAAACTATTTTGTTTTTTAGAGTCTGTCTTTTAACTCCGTAATAAGTAGTAATAGGTAATGATTTTTAATTGTAATATTGTTGAGCTGTTTATAGTTAATAATAGGTTTTTTTTTATTGTTTTTCTTTAGAATAAAGAAGAATAGGTATTTTATTAATAAAGTCGAGGGTTTAATATACTTTTTTTTAAGGTTTTCGTTAAGGTAGTCTTTTAATATTTATAGTTAATCTTAATTAAATAAGTAGATCGGGAAGAACTTGGTATTGTTTTGTCTTTTAATTTAATTTCGTAATTTTACGGTTAGTATTTTAGTAATCCGGTTTTTAGTTCGTTTTAGAAAATCTTTTTATACTTTTGTAGGTATTTTATAGGGATATTCTATTATTCTTTTATATTTTATCCCTTTATTTTAGTTAGTTTTAATGTTTTATATTAGCTTATATAATAGTTTTTATTGGTTATATTATTAGAATACTTTTATATTGTTTTAACTAGTATTATACTTTTTATTTCTTAAATATTAATCCGGTTTAAGATATTTCGCTGTTTTTCTTTAAAGTATACTTTAAGTTTACTTATATTTCTTACAAGCATTTTTATTAATATAACTCCTTTTAGGCTTCCTCGAAGTATCTAGGCATCTTATATTAAATGTATCTTTCTTATTAAGGTAGTTGATTGTATTGTTTTATTTTAGGGTACTGCTTTTTTTTATAAGATCTAGCTAGTAATTTAATCGATTTATGGCTTTTATCTTTTTAGCTATAGCATACTAAAAATTATCTGCTGTTGAGCGGTATCTATAATATCGAATTGTATTTGTATAGTTCGGCTAGCGATAGTAATTTAGAGATAATTAGTTTCGCGTTATATTATACCGTTGTCGTAACTTGATATTAATTTATTTATAATTCGTAGATAATAAGGGTATTCCTTTTTTTTCTATAGTATCTTAAGGTTATTAACTATTATTAGGCTAATAAAATTTCTTTATATTTTATTATCGATAAGTGCTTTAATATTGTATCCGTTCTATTTAATATTTATATTATAATATTAGTTTTCTATAGCGATAGTGTTACTTGCTTTAATTATTATTCGTAAGAATCTTTATTATAGTCGTTTTTTAATAGCTTATTATTTCTATAAGTCGGCTTGTCTTATTTGATCTTTTTATATTTCGATTTAACGGCTCTTTTTATTTGCTATTATTCGAGCTATTTATATTAGTCTTCTACCTATTGCCTTATAAGGTCTTAAGTATTTCCGTACTTATAATTTTTTATAAGTCGCGCTAGTTATTTTTTAGTTGTTAGGTATTTATAGCTTCCGTATCTTCCTCTTTATCCGGGACGTTATTACGAGGTTATATCGTTATTTTAATTATATTAAAGGAATCGCAGTTATCGTCGATTTTCTTCTAGAATCTATTTAATTCTAATTACTTCTATACCCGTTTAAAAGGGTCTTCTTCGCTATCGAGGGGTCCTTCCTCTTCGAGTATTTGCTTTTATATGTTATAGAAGTTTTAAAATATATGTATTATATTAAGTATTTTAAGTAAGTCTTATTCCTAATTAAATAATTCCCTTATTAATAGTAAGTCTTATTTAGTTTAAAATAATCTCTTTAACTCGAATTCCTCTAATTTTAATGTCTAATATTATTGCTACACCGTCTTAGCTTTTTCGTAAGCCTTAAATAAAGGGCGTTCCTCTTTTTTAGCTTAGTTAATTATTTTAATTTAATATTATTCTTATACCTTTATAACTATATATATCTTATACTATAATATTAGGTAGTCGATTATTTTAATTTCTAGTTTATAGTCGTTAAAATCTTTTATAAAAGTATCCTTGTTAAATATTATATATCGTTGCTTTTTATTTAATTTAAGGCTTTAATTACGTTTAAGCCTTTAAGCGTTCGTTGCTTTTTTCTTAATATTTTCCTATATTTTAATAAGATAAAGTTAGTTGTTATATTTTAAGTCGCTATACTTATCTTTTATTGTACTATTATTATAATATTTATAATTATAGTTATTATATAAGACTAATAGATAATAGTTTTATTTATTAATTATTATGACTTTTATTTATATGTTTACAGTAGTAATTCCCTTTTTTTTTAAACTTTTATAATAACGTTTATAATTTTAATCGGAGTATTAGTTATAAACTTAGCCTATTTAGCTAGTAATATAAGTTCCTTTTATTATTTATTTTATTATTTTTTAGGCTTACGGTACTTTCTAGTTACATACCCGGGGACTTTATAGTTAAAGTATTTAAGTCTATTATTTTATTATACCGCGTTTACATTTATTAGACTAGTATAATATTTATAACTTATAGACCGTTATTTTTATTTTTGCCGAGTATTAGCTTAATATTTATTATTATAGCGAAGCTTTTGTTACGGGTAGTGCTATCTTTCGAAGGGTTTCGTTTATCTTCCTTGTCGGCCCCTAGTTTTTTTTAGGTATTATTTATAGATATAGTTGTCGATTTGAATTACTTTAGTAATAAACTTGCTAAGCTTTTCGGGGCGCTTGTCTTTATTAAATTCATCCTTTACATTGTCTCTAAGCCTTACGTAAAAGGCTACTATTAAAGTATCGTCGTCGTCTTATTCCGTCTTAACTGCGGTTTATTAGAATTCTATTACATATTTAAAGGCTAATCCCTATTATTTGAATTAATTAAGGTAGCGTTCGGCCGTCCTTTTTTTATCGGGGTTGCCGAAGGTTTCCTTAAGCCTTTAAGTAAAATAGTTAAAGCTTTTAAAAATAACGACTATTTCGTTATTTCGATCTTTACTTTCCGGGTATTTTAATTAGTTTTATAATATTAATTCAAACTATTCTATAGCGGATCTTCCGAAGTATCCCGCTATATACCGAACTTTTATTTTTTTTATATTAATAGAGGGGTTATAAATTATTTTAATACGAGCTTAAGTAATAAAGGCTTAGATTGTTATACTATTGTCTTTTTTATCGAAGGTTAGTATCTTAGTTATATCGAGGCGAGGTTTATTTATTTTAGTATTATCTTTTAAGAAGGCGGTAAGCTATTTTTTTAGTTATTAAATACGTTATTTTAAGTTAATAATAATCTGCTTTACGGTTATATTATTTGTAAGCGGAGGGGCTATTATTAAATAGTAGTTGCTTAGTATTTAGGGGATGAGGTCTTTTATTTTAAATTCTAGGTTAAGTCTCGAAGTAAGTTATTAATATATTATAGACTAGCTTTCCTTAATAAAAATAAGCCTAAAAGTCTATAGGGTTTCCTTTAGAGATATTTAAAGTAAAGTTATAATATATAATAAAGAATAAGAGTAGGTAATTATTAGAATAGTTAGTATAATGTAATTAATAATTAAAAAGTATCTTTCTTATTTAAATACTAAGAGATCCTCTTTTTTAATTTCCGTCTCTTTTATAAAAGACTATTAAGTTCTTTCCCCCTTTTATCTAAATAGTCTTATATTACTAATATACTTTCTTAGTCTAAGCAGTTTTATACTACTAGTATACTATATAACTTTTTAGTCCGTATTACCTATATACCTACCTGGTTCCCTTCCTCTACGGGGTGGCCCGGTTTAGCTAATTATTCTTCTTTCCTGGCAGCTGCTTTCCTTATCTTATGTAACCCTTTGATCCCTTCCTAGTTGGTTCGTAATACTTTATCTATAAAAAAAAAATCTATAATTGAAATTATTATTACTATTATTATTATTATAACTATAATTATAATTATAAAATATTAACTTCTTATGAATATTTATTTAAAAGTATACCTTTCGCCGCCGAATTTAACTTATATTATATAAGCGACTTTAAAAAATATAGCTTTTTTAACCGAACTTAGCCGATTCGATATAATTAAAAAAAACTATTATAAATAACTCCTTCGATAAATATATATTTAAAACTATTATTAGCCGGATAATTATAATCAGCTTATTATAGCCGAATTTTAAAGATATTACGAAATATAAAGAAATCGAATTAATTGCCTTTTTGACAAAAATATCAGTAAAAGTATTATCAGAAGAAGACCAGGCCGTTATCAGCAAAACATAAGTACCGGTAATAACTAAAGAGATAAGAATATAATAATACCTTATAAAAGCATTTAAATTTGAAACTTGAAAACTAAATACCAGCATCATTCGGCCGGTATTACTCGGTTAATAAACATTATAGTTGGTTTAAAATATTAGAAGACAATAGGGCGGATAAAACAAAGATATCTTTCGGAGATAATATAAGATAGTCGGAAAGAATAAGCAGCGGCACCGTTATATTATATAAGCTTATAAAGCTTAATTCATAATCGTATAATAATAGAATTTAATTCGTATAAACTAATAAGCTAATCTATAAAATTAAATCGAATCATGTTAAGAGTATAACTTATAAATATATTTAACAACGACTTAAATCAAAGCTTATAATATATATGATAAATAGATAATTCGGAATATAATTTCATATAAAAAGAACAATAATAATAATAATTATATAACAATAACTTAATATATAAAATAAATTTATAATATTTTTAATGAAATTATTAATCTTATTATCCGATCCGACTTAAGCAGTCGTTAAATATATCCATAAGCTATATATTTAGTATAGTTCGATTTTACATTATAGATTAGATAACTAGTTCGTACAAATTAAATTGCATTTACGGTTATTAACTAAGCTCTATAAGCTTATATAATATAGCATTGCCGCCGCCTATCTTATCGCTATATATATCGCCAATCTAACCTCCTTAGCTAGCTAGCTCTAACTATCTCTAATTATCTCCGAAACTTCCGTCTAATTCACCCTACCATCTTCTAATACTCTAAACTAACTATAGTATTTACTAACCGAGCGATGCCGGCCGAGCGATACCGGCATCTAGCTTCTAAACTAATAGCTTAAATCCTAATGCTTTCTATAAAATACTATTACATCTTTATTTCTTTAACTATTACTAGCGCTTATGCCTTGCCGATAAAAGCCCGGTCCTCTTCCGACAATACCCCTACCGATATCCTTATTAAAAGGGCGATTAATTCAATTTCCTTACGCCTCATAATCTTTCCGAAACTCGGTTATTATAAGCCGATTATAACTACCTAGTTAATAATAGTTCTAAATATATATTCGTCGAAGGAGTTACTTATAATAGCCTTTTTAATTATATCGAATCGGTTAAGCTCGGTCGAAAAGTCTTCGCTATTAAAGTCGGCGGTATAGCACGAGTTCAACTTAATAGCGAAGGGCATGCCTTTAGATAGGTATTTATAAGAAGCCAGTGTTTTATAGTTATAGTAATAATAATAATAGTTTTAATTATAGATTTTTTTTGATAGATAAAGTTTATAGTAGGTAGCTTGAAATATAAATTTATAATAAAAGAGATAATTAATATATAAAGTTAGAAGATTTCTTATATTTATAGTTAAAGGAATTTAAAGCTAGCTAGATAAAGATTGTTAAAAATATTAAAGCTAATTCTTTAACGATCGGCGACGGCGCTATCTATATAGATTAAATAGCTTCGAATAGACCTAGGTCTAGAAGCCGGTGTTGTGGGGATGTACCTGTCGATTAGATAGAGACTAGATTTTTGACTTAGAGCTTCGTACAAAGTTTTTTTTTACTTTTTAAAAAAAAAAACATCCGATTAAAACAATAAATAAGCTATAAAATGAAAATTAAATTTCTAATATTAACAAAATATTAATATAAACTTATAATTATGATATATTTATTATTATTATCATTACGAATAACAAAATCGATAAAATCTATATTGTAGATAAGTGAAATATAAATATAATAATAAAGGATTTAAGCAGTTGTTCAATATATTTATAAGCTATGTGTTTAATATAATTCGACTTCATTTTATAGATTAGCCTATTAGTTTATATAAATGAAATTATATTAAATTATACAATTGTTAATTAAGCTTTATAAGCTTATATAATATAGCATTGCTATTGCTTATTTTCTAGCTAGCTAGCTCCGACAATTTTAAATTATTTCCGAAACCTTTATTTAATCTGCCTTACCGTTTTCTAATATTCTAAATTAACTATAATGCTTGCCGACCGAGCAATACTAGCCGAACGATGCCGGTATCTAGCTTTTAAGCTAATAGTTTGAATCCCGATATTTTCTATAAAGTCTTTTTAATCTTTTATATTTTTAGCTAATCTTAACGCTTAAGCCTTATATAGAAATATCCGGTTTTCTTACGATAATACCCCTGTAAATTCCTTCGCTAAAAAGGTTATTATCGTTATCTTGTCTTACTTTATAATATCTTTAAAACTCGGTTTTATTAAGCTAATTATAATTACCCGGCGAATAATATTTCCAATTATATATTTATCTAAAAAGCTATTTATAATAGCCCTTTTAATTATATTAAATCGGTTAAGCTTAATTCAAAAGTCTTTATCTTTAAAGTCGGCTATATAATATAAGTTAAACTCAACAGCTAAAGGTATATTTTTTAATAAGTATTAATAAAAGGAAGCTAATATGTTATAATAATAGTAGTAGTAGTAATAATAGTTTTAATTGTAGATTTTTTTTTATAGATAACGCTTATAATAAATAGTTTAAAAATAATAAGAAAAATAATTAGCTTATAAAATGCAAAGACCTTTTATATTTATAGTAAAAGGAATTTATAATTAACTAATTAGTTTCTAAGATTATTCATATAAGGATTATCAAAGACATTAAAGCTAACTTTTTAACAATCGCCGATAGCGTTATTTATTGTATAAATTAACTTGCTTCGAATAAACCTAGGTTTAAAAGCCGGTGTTATAAGGATGTACCTATCGTTTAAATAGAGATTAGATTTTTGATTTAAAGCTTTACACGAAGTTTTTTTTATTTTAAAATACATATATATATATATATATATTTGAAATATAAATATTTTACGTAATATAATAACTTTGTGCTAATATAATTAAACGGTTTTAATATTAATTTAAACCAAAAACTTATATCAAAAAACATAAATAATAAAAGAATTAATAAAAATATAATAAAACAGAAAATATAATATTTATAATACCTTTAACGCTTCCTTTACTTATATAATAGCCTTAATTATAACATTAACTATAATATTTAATATTATTAAGAAAACAATTATCTTTATGTATACTAGATAAAATAGATATTAAATTTATTTAATAGCTAAAATACTATAAAAATAAAAACTAAAAAGATAAAATAATTAAACTTCTTAAAATTCTTCTATATAAATTTTATTTAAACTATTCGATATCTATAACTATTTTAACCTCCCAAAAATTATATATATATTAATAGATTATAAAATGATCTAATATCAATAATTATATATTAAAATCGACTTAGGTAGTCGTTAAATATATCTATAAGCTATATATTGAATATAATTCGACTTAACTTTATAGATTAGATAATTAATTCGTACGAATTAAATTGTATTAAGTTATACGATTATTAATTAAGCTCTATAAGCTTATATAATATAGCGTTACCGCCGCCTATCCTATCGCTACCTATATCGCCAATCTAACCTCCCTAGCTAGCTAGCTCCGACTATTTTATATTATCTCCGAAACCTCCGTCTAATCCGCTCTAACGTCTTCTAATACTCTAAATTAATTATAATGTTTACCGACCGGATAATATTGGCCGAACGATACCGGTATCTAGCTTCTAAGTTAGCAATAGCTTAAATCCTAATATTCCTTATAAAATCTCTCTAGTCCTTTATATCTTCGGCTAATCCTAATACTTAAACTTTATATAGAAATACCCGGTCCTTCTCCAATAATACCCCCGCAAATACCCTCGCCAAAAAAATTATCAATATTATTTCTTCCCGCTTTATAATATCTTCAAACTTCAGTTCTATTAAACTAATTATAATTACCCGGCAAACAATAATTGCGATTATATACTTGTCTAAAAAACCGCTTATAATAATCCTTTTAATTATATTAAATTGGCTAGGCTTAGTCGAAAAATCTTTATTTTTAAACTTAACTATATAATATAAATTAAACTTAATAGCTAGGGATATACCCTTAGATAAATACTTATAAAAAGAGGTATTAATTAATATCTTTAATACAAATAATAATAATAATAATAATAATAATAATAATAGTTTTAATTATAGATTTTTTTCTATAGATAAAGCTTATAATAAATAGCTTAAAAAAGAGGAAATAACTAGCTTATAAAACTAAAAGACTTCTTATATTTATAATTAAAGGAATTTACAGCTAGTTGGATTAAAATTAATAAGGACGTTAGAGCTAATTCTTTGACGATCGGCGACGGCACTATCTATTATATAGATCAAATCGCTTCGAATAGACCTAGGTCTAGAGGCCGGTATCGTAGGGACGTACGTTTTGTTTAGATAGAGATTAGATTTTTTTCATTTAAAGCTTCGTATAAAGTTTTTTTTCACTTTAAAAAAAATAAAAAATAAAAATATTAAAATATATCAAAAAAAAACTATTAAGCTTGATTTTAAATAAATAAGACCTATTTAAAGCCTATAATACACAAAAAGCAACCTATAAAAGTATTAGACTAATATAAAAATAATAACTATATTTAAAACTATATTAAATTAAATTCGAAAATTTAAAAAATACTATACTATTTATTAATAAATTTAACGATTTATTAAATAAACGATAAATAATAAGCATAACTATTAAAGATATTAATCAAAATACTATATTTATCTTTGCTTTATTTAGAAAATATCTATTATATATTAAATGTTAAAAAGCTAATCTAAAAAAAACAACTCTATTAAATATTACAATTCAATAATTGGATATAGCTGCTGGCGCTATAAATAACTGTAGTATAATGTTTAATTATTGCCAAGAAAGAAAAAAGTTCAGAAAAGGATTTTAAGCTTTTTATTCAGAAGATATATCCTTCAAAAGGTCCGTACATATAATAGTCCATACGCGCAGCAATAAGTTATTTTTATACGTTATTATCGTAACGTTATTTTAATAATACCTATAATATTGCTTCCCCTTTAAAAGATCGCTTCCCCTTAAGCTTTGGAATTCCGTATTATCCTTTTCAATCCTTTTTTTATATGTTTTTTTTTAATTATTTTCTTATTTTTAAGAGGTCTTTTAAGCCTTTTTAGATAACTTTTAAGATATCATTTCGTTAAATTTTATATGTTAACGAAATCTATAGTATCGTTTCAAATTATATTACGGTTTTATTCTTTTTATTATATTTAATATTATAATTTTTTATATTACCTTTTATTATTTATTGTTTTTTCTACTTTTTATTCCTCCTTTTTTTTTATTATTTCTATTACTAATCATAGAGGTTTTTAACGAAGAAGCGGGTTATTAAAGTACCTCTATAACCGATTTATATAAAAAACCGATGAACCTCTTATTTTAAAAACATCTCTAATTTATATAAATAGCCTTTTATTCTTCTAATTTTCAGGTATATTTTTATGAATAGAAAATCTAATTTATTTCTTAATCTATTAATTAATTCAACCTTTTTAATTATAAAGACCTTATTTCTTAGTTTAAAATCCGACTTTTTATAATATTTATAAGCTTATATTTATATACACCGTTACATTTTGGCTATAATCTTTTTATAATATCTTAATATTTTATATAGTTTTTATTACTTCTTATATATACATTTACTTCTAATAATTATTTTATTATCAGTATTACTGCTATATCTATCGTTTTAGCTTATTAGTCCTAATAGGCTAGAAATTTATAACTAAAAAGCGCTTTATAAGGCTTTATACTAATAAATTTATACGGCGTACTTATCTATATTATACTGATTATTAGCAACGCTTTTAACTAATTATCTTAAAAATAATTAATAAAAAGCTTTAAATATTAGTTAAGGTATTTTTCTACGATTTCGGTTTAATTAACGGTTTATAAATAACCTATTAAAAAGGGCTTTTATTATATTTTAAAGATTTTATCAAGTTTATCGATAAAACTTATTATAAATTATAGTATTCGGTTTATAATAACCTTTTTTAAGAATCTAAAAAAACGGTATAATCCTTTATAAAATAGCTTTATAACATTTTCACTATAGCAGTATATATAAAATTATATATATTCATTGATTTAAATGACCGATCATTACTAATATATTATTAAAGCCATACTTATCTTTTTATATTTTTTTTGCAATCTATAGCTAAGCTCTACAAAGGCCTTTAAAAGATTAAGAAGGGATATAATAGTTTCAGCGTCTTATTTTTCAACGCCTTCGAAGCCTTATATATAATATAATTTATCATTTATCGATCGATATCTCTAGCTATTTAAAGCTGTTAATATTGGTTTTTAGTTATTATTTTAATTTTATTATACTTTAAATATATTATTACAATTTATAAATTTATCTATTGCATATTTCTGGAGTATTGGATCGAGGTCTCCAAGGAAAATAAAGTTTCTTTTATAACATAATAGGCTTATAAATATGAATATAAAAGTCTAACTCCTTTAATATATAATAATTATTATAGTACAATAATTGATATAGCTGCTAGCACTGCGAATAATGATAGTATAGTATTTTAACTATTATTAAAGAAAATAAAAAGTTTAGAAAAGGACTTTAAACTCTTTACTTAAAAGATATATGTTTTTAAAAGGTCCGTACACATAATAGTCCGTACACATAATAATAAGTTATTCCTATAAATTATCTTTATAATATTATTACGATAACTCCTATAATATTACCCCCCTTTGAAAAAAATGCTTACCTTTAAGCTTTAAGAATTCTATATATTCCTTTTAAATCTTTTTTTTCGATACTTCTTAGTTATTTTTTTACTTTCGAAAAGTCTTTTAAGTCTTTTTAAATAACTTTTATAATATTATTTCGTTAGTTTGTTTATATTAATAAAGTTTACGATATTATGTTAAATTATATTAAAGTTTTATTTTTTTTATTATATTGAATATTATAACTTTTTTTTTTTAAAAAGTAAAAAAGAATTTCGTACAAAGCTTTAAGTTAAGAATCTAATCTCTATTTAAACAAAAGGTATATCCCTATAACACCGGCCTTTAAACTTAGGTTTATTTAAAGCGGTTTGATTTACATAATAAATAACGCTGTCGCCGATTATTAAAGAGTTAGCTTTAATGTTTTTAATAATCGTTATTTATATAAGTAATTCTATAAATTAGCCATGAATTCCTTTAACGATAAATATAAGAGGTTTTTTAGTTTTATAAGCTAGTTATTTCTTTCATTTTAAGCTATTTATTATAAGCTTTATCTATAAAAAAAATCTATAACTAAAATTACTATTATTATTATTATTATTAATATTATTATAACTATAAAATGCTAGCTTTTTACAAGTATTTATTCAAAGGCATACTTTTTGCTATTAAGGTTAATTTGTATTATATAAGCGACTTTAAAAATATAGCTTTTTAACTAAACTTAGCCAATTCGATGAAATTCAAAAGGCTGTTATAAATAATTTTTTCGAGAAGTATATATTCGGAACTATTATTAACTGGGTAGTTATAATCGGTTTACTATAGCTGAACTTTAGAAATAGTACGAGGTATAAAGAAATTAAGCTAATTGTTTTTTTAGTAAAGATATTAATAAGAGTATTATTAGAAGAAGACCGGGCTTTTATCGGTAAAGTATAGGCGCCGGTAATAGCTAAAGAGATAAAGACGTAATAGTATTTTATAGAAAATATCGGGATTTAAGCTGTCAGTTTAAAAGCTAGATACTAGTATTATTTAGCTGGTATTATTTAGTTAGTAAATATTATAATTAATTTAAAGTATTAGAAGATAATAAGGCGGATTAAATAAAGGTTTCGGAAAGAACCGGAAATAATTAGAGCTAGCTAGTTAGCTAAGTAATATAATTGATAAAAGCTTAATAAGATAAGCGGCAGTAACATTATATTATATAAGTTTATAGAACTTAGCTAATAATCGTAAATACCATTTAATTTATATAAATTAATTATTTAATTTATAAAGCTAAGTCGAATTATATTAAATGTATAGCTTATAAATATATTTAACGATTGCTTAAGTTAGGATAACTTTTGATATTCCTTTTTATTACTTATTATTTTCTTTATTTTTTATTTTTCCTCTTTTTTTTTTGTTTTTTTTAAAGTAAAAAAGAACTTCGTACAAAGCTCTAAGTTAAAGATCTAAATAAATATCTAATCGAAAAGTACGTCCCTATAATACCGGCTTTTGATTTTAGGTCTATTCGAAGCGATTTAATTTATATAATAGATAGCGCCATCGCCAATCGTTAAAAAGTTAGCTCTAACGTCTTTAATAATCCTTATCTAGCTAGCTATAAATTCTTTTAGCTATAAATATAAAAGGTCTTCTAGCTTTAATAGCAATTATCTCCTTTATTTTCAGCTATTTATCATAAGCTTTATCTATAAAAGAAAATCTATAACTAAAACTATTATTATTATTATTATTATTACTATTATTATAATTATAAAATATTAATTAATACCTCTTATAAATATTTATCTAAAAGTATACTTTTTGCTGTTAAGTTTAATTTATATTATATAAGTAACTTTGAAGATATAGCTTTTTTAATTAAACTTGATTAATTTAATATAATTCAAAAGGCTATTATAAATAATTCTTTTAATAAGTATCTACTTAGAATTATTATTGGCTAAGTAGTTATAATCGGCTTATGACGGTTGAATTTCAGAGATATTATAAAGTACAAAGAAATCGAGCTAATTGTTTTTTTTTAATAAGGATATGAATAAAGATATTATTAAAAGAGGACTAGGCTTTTATTAGTAAAATATAGGTATTAATAATAATGAAGGAAAAAAAATATATAATAATGTTTTATAGAAAGTTTTTGGATTTAAGTTGTTATTATTAGTTTAAAAGTTAGATACCAGTATTATTTAGCTGGTATTATTCGGTTAATAAGTATTATCGTTAGTTAAAGTATTGGAAGATAGTAGGGCGGATTAGACGGAGATATATTTCGGAGATAATATAAGATAGTTAGAACTAGCTAATTAAGGAAATTAGATTGGCTATATAAGTAACGATAAGATAGGCAGCAGTAACGTTATATTATAAAAGCTTATAGAGCTTGGTTAATAATTTCATAACTTAATATAATATAATTTATACGAATTAATAAGCTAATTTATAAAGTTAAATCGAATGATATTAAATATATAGCTTACAGATATATTTAACGATTACTTAAATCAGTTATTTTTCCTCTCTTTTTATTATTTCTATTACTATTTTGAGAAGTTTTTAATTAAAAAATAAATTATTAAAATATTTTTATAATTGATTAATATAAAAGACCACTAAGCTTTTTTATTTTAAAAGCGTTTTTAATTTATATCAATAACTTTTTTTTTTTTTTTAGTACATTTTTATTAATAAAAAATTTAACTTATTTATTGATTTATCAGTTCATTAAGCTTTTTTAATTATAAAACCTTTATTTTTTAATTTCAAATCCAGCTTTTTATAATGTTTATTAGCTTATTTCATATAAATTCTTATATCTCGGCTATAATCTCGGCTATAATATTTCAACACTTATATATAATTTTTATTATTTTTTATACGCTTATTTATAATAACTACTTTATTATTTTTTTTTTTTTTAAAAAAGAATAAAAAAAAATTTTATACGAAGCTTTAAGTTAAAGATCTAAATAAGTATTTAATCGAAAGATATATCCCTATAATATTAGCCTTTAAACTTGAATCTATTTCAAGGAACTTAATTTATATAATAGATAGCGCTGTCGCCAATCGTTCAAAAGTTAACTTTGATATCTTTCATGATTTTTATCTATTTATAGAAGTAATTCTATAAACTAGTTAATTAACTATAAATTCTTTTA
>WXYE02278918.1:0-14393 GCA_011319275.2 Echinosphaeria canescens | reverse complement strand
CGATACACATAGCCGTAATGCGCCACGCGACGACGACGCACTGCGATGCTTCGTCCTGCTCGGATAGTTCTGGTGGGCTCGAGGAGTGGCTTTCATGGCTGTGCTTGTGTCTGTCTCGGGCGGTCAAGCCTGCCCTGACCATGTCGGCACCAATATCGAGCAGCTCCTGGATGTGGAGATAGCTCTTTGGATTCTGCTCCAGAACTTTTCCGATGACTGAAATGGGATCCGCATGGACCCGGAGGACTACAGGGGTAAAGGGCTCTCCCTGCTTTAGCACGAGGCGGTAGTCGCTGAGCGCATGCGTTGCCTTCAGGAGCGCCTCCGTCCTTCGTGCGGCAGGCAGGGACTTGGTTATAGTCTTGGGAAATGCCTTGATTCTAGCACGAGATTCAGTCACTCGGCTCCTAGGTGAGACTCGGGGCATCTGATTTTGGGGCATCTTACATGTCATCGCACCTCTTCAGTCCTCCTCGAGTGCGATTTGGGTTGGTGGCGTTGTCGTAGGCCGTCATTGCTGCAGCAAAGATGGTATCTTGTAGCACTTTCTCACTGACTGGCCGGTCTAGCGAGTCTTCATAGAGCGATCGCGCCAACGAGTACTCTTTGGTGTAGTGTTAGCTCAAGACTGCGAGTCCACAACAGGGAGTGTCTTCTCGTCTTACTTGTGTTGGCCAGCAGTGCTTTCAATATCTCAACCTCAATGAGCTCCCTCTTAATTTGCCCGAAAAGCCCAATCTCGTCCCCGTCGGCAGATAGCTCTTCTTCGTCGGCACTCCAGTCCCTGAGCCACAGCAGTTCGTTCCTCGCCCTGGTCCAAAACCTGTCATCGGCCTTTTGGGGGCTGTTGGCGAGCTGGTGGGTCAGCTTCAAGACCTCGGCCTGCTGCTCTCCTTCATCCCCAAGCAGAACCAGCTCCCCCACCCTCCTGACGGTACATGGTAGTCCAGCCCGCGTGAGGAGGAAGGCGCTCAGGACGAGGGCGTAGAGCATGAGCACCGATGATCGGTTCGGCGACGTCAAGGTGTTTGTCGGATCCAGCATGCCATTGCGCAGGTAGGTAGCGTTGCTGAGCGATACCAAGCCACCAAGGTCTGCCTTGTGAACGGGGGCCAGCAGGCTTGCCGCTGCCTGCAATGTGGGACTCGGATCCTGATCAAGAAGGCCGGCAATTCTGGAGACGATGTTGTGCGCCCCCTCCAGAGCTTCGGGCGATGCTTCTGGGATGAGATAGGCAGCCGCCAATGCTGCGCGTGCCCAGCTGTTTTCCAGGTGTTCTTGCTCCCCATCGGTCAGCCAAGCAAGGCCCCAGCCGCCGAGGTCGATATCACCAGGGCCATCCCATTGCTCTATCGCGCTGACTGCCACGGGCCACGTCTTGGTTGCCTGGGTCAGGAGCCATTCGAGCACGTACTCCCACCCGGGACAGAAGTCCTCCTCCTCGGAAGACGTCTGAGTCTCAGCATGGCCCAGTTCCTGCTTTCTGCTTGGCCACCGATTGTCGCTCAGCAGCCAAGGCCCAACCATTCCGCGCAAATCGCGGCCCACCGAGGGCAGATGCTCTTCGCGAGCGCCGGTTTCCGACAGCAAAAGGCCGACGGCTCCTCGATCAGGGAGATGTTCAAAGTCGAACAGCGTGGACGCGACGGGCGCTTGGGGGTGGTAGTCCCAGTTGCGCCTCAGCAGCGGCAGCAGCGTGCAGACCACCAGCGTGCGCACATAAGGTGAGTGATCCAGGAACGGCACGAGCAGCGCTGGCAGCTCATCCAACAGGCCGGCCTCCTCGTCGACGCGATATGCCCTGCGCAGGAGGAAGGCGGCGGTGGGATCCTTCTCGGCGACCACGGGCGGGACGTGGGCGACACTCAGGGGCAGCAGCCGGAGCTTGCGCACCTGCGCAACAGCCTCATCCTCATCCAGGTCCTGGACAGCCGAACAGTCATACTCATCATCCACCCCTTCGGCTAAATTCCCGTTCTCGATCTCCTCCACGAGCTTAACATAGCTCGCTGAAGGGAGAGTCTCGGGGAGGTAGGTCAGGATGATGCGGAGGAGTATGTGTTTGGCGAGAACATGGCTGTGGCGGGCTCCAAGAAGAGCGAGACTTGATGTGTCGGCATTGACGGCAAAATGAACAGCAAGCAAGACTAGCTTGGCCGGGGAGAGCGAATCGAAGTCGGTCATGGCCATGAATGGATTTTGATGGAGATGTAAAGTCACGATGTAAACACGATGCAAGGTATTGGATTCATAGGTACGTAATGATTACTAAGCCTGCTACCTTTATCTCTTGCTTCCGGCCTGTCAGCAGCGTGATGACCGGCCATCGCCCGAGCCTTCCTTCCGCCTTCCTTCCTGATTGAACCGAGGTTCAGTTGTTGATTTTGCAGTCTAGCCACTACAGCTCTTTTTTGCGATACCTCAATAAGTGACTACAGGGGAAGTCATAGAATAAATATATAGATCCTAGGATTTGTTCAAGCTCACTTACTAACCCTAATCATGTTACTACGATACAGACCCGTTATAACATATTACTACGATACTATCTTCGAGCGTAGCGAGGTCGGGGGTCTGAGGGGTACCCCCAGAGAAAAAGAAGGTTGAAAGGTAGAGCGGACTTTTTCTGGGGGTTCCCCCCAGACCCCCCAACCTCGCTTCGCTCGAAGATGTCGTAATATTAATACAATCGGGATTAGTAAATGAGCGTATACGGATCATAGGATCTGCACGTTTATTTTGTGATTGGTACTGTATCATAGAGGAAAGAAAACCCCCAGATTTTAATGAAAGGCTTTTGTCTTTCGAGGAGCTTGCGACGAGGCCGGGGGGTCTGGTGGGAACCCCCAGGATATCTCTTGAGGCAGTGATAGTTAGGAGGATTTCCTGGGGGGTCCCCCCCTGACCCCCCGGCCTCATCGCAAGCTCCTCGGATATTGAGAAAGTAAGTCAAAGGGGTTTGTAGTTATTGAGAAAAATAAAATAAAAAAGAAGACGAGTGTTTTCTTTGTCTTGGTTCTACGGAAAAATTGATGACGTGTGTATTCGCTTATTGCAAATGTGGCGTTCGCTTACTTCTACTGCCTGCCCGGGAAGGCCGGACAGCGGCAACTCCCTCGTCTCCACCCTTTCGTCGGGACTTGCCGGTTCCGAACGGACAAAGGCCGGGATCAGGCAACCTAAGCAACCCGTCAACGCGCACTGCATCACCATCATCATCACCATCATCATCATCATCTCCGATCAGTGTTGGTGGTCATCAATGACGAGGCCTTGATTACAGCTTTTACGAGCTTGCTTGCCTTTGCGTTGAGACCCCCTCGCCCACGGTGGCGGATATTGATTACAAGCTGCCGCATCGAAGTGTATTGGTCGTCGAGGATCTGCTTCAGCCGTTGCTTAGCAGCTTGCAGGGCGGGCGATGGGATGCAACCACATGGACACGCCGACGACCTTTCCCGTGCTCATATCTTTGGCTACATAAAAGAGTCGGTGGCGCATGTACTAGCGGCACCGGAGACGTAAAGTGGCGGCATTACGTCTCTCGTTAAACTGCACTTGGTATTGTTGTGCACTTATTAGAAGGAGTGTCTGCCTGTCTTGACGAGCGCGCGCAGCAAGGTCCTCTCTTGTCAAGCCGACGCATGCTCCACGCAAGACGTGAGGAAAAGAGCTCCCCCCCTGCCGACACATGACGACAGCCAAGAAAACGCATAACAGACTTCGCCCGCAACCAAAGAGCGAGATGCAATGGAAGAATGCCGTGCTGTCGACGGCGAGGCTGACTTGCGGTGGTCATGCGGGCCAAATCGCGGCCTGCCGTACGTACCTTTTCTGGACTATACAACCACTCATGGAAGTGATCGCCATGATGGAATGCGTCTCTAAGTCGTACAGCATAAGCGATCGAGTCAGTGAGGCGAGGCAGGAGTTTATTCAGAACAGAATAGCACCAGGTATGATCAGGGAAGACGCGACACCGCGACCACGTTTCATGCCCCCTCGGCGGCGCGTTGTCAGCCAGACCACACACACCACACCACGCCTCCTCGTCAGAAACGTGCACACTGGGGGCACCGAAGAAATACAAGAGCAAAGAATGGCAACTATCGAAATAATAAGCTCTTACTGGATTGTCTTGACAGCACCATCAGTGTCTGGCTCGTTCAGGCGACCAGTCTCCGCCTGCAGCATCGGAACGATCCTACTACGGACTCGACGGCCGGCCTGTTCCTAGCTAGAGAAAGAGAAGCAATCTGTGTGTCGTTGTCGACCCTGAAGACTGGAAGAACGATGTTCTCTCGTTGGGAATGGAATGTACTTTGAACTTGCAGAGACATAATATATCAGCCGGGCAGGTGGCCGCCGGCACACCATTCGCATATGCATGCCCGCACATCATGCGGATAACGGGCGCCAGCTTATCCACGACTCCAATATCGCGAGTTGGAGCTGGAGCAGAGATGCCGACTGATGTGGCATCACAACAAGCCGCACGACCACAGGTGGGGGCGGCGGCGAGGCTCCGGATGAATGAACAAGTGTGTTCGCACTTCGCACCACAACTCCCTTTCATACCGTGGACGCAACCTGAACAGCCATCAAACCGGCAGGACTTGGCGATCTCACGACGATCCCTGCCCCGATCAACGCGCATAATGCCACCCTTAATAAGTGGGTAGGTAGCCTGTGCGGTGGACTTGTCGACATATACGTGTGGAGGACTGGTTAGAGTAGTAGTATCACATATGCTCGTCTGTACTGAGCACTCATACGATGCAAATGAACATACGGCAATGGGATTCCATCGTTCCGGCCGGGCCTCTGTCATACCGCCAGTGAGAAGCTTCTGACAAGAGCCGGCAGGAGGGCGCGGGAACATCGGGTCGCCGAGCCCATCTGAAACACAGGGAAAGCATCCGAGACAGGTCCTCCTCAAACTACTCCACACAAGATGACACTGCGGGGCTCAATGCCTGGCACCACGGCCATAAAGGCAGTCCGGCTTGAAGGAGTCGCAGACTTGAAGTGACCAAGGCAGCCTCTAGCAAGTACTCGGTGGCCTTATGTTCGCTGGACTTCGTTGTCGTCGCTGCACTGTCTGACTATCTGACTGTCCCACAAAAACACCCATGCGGTTTTGCCGGCCCTCCGCCCTGCTGTGGTCCCCTCCCCGGTCCCTGGCCCCTGGACTCCTGAGCAATGGAGGGAACGACCGATGACTGCTCCTTGACACACACCAGAGTCCCCGTGTGTCGGTCTTGCACATCGATTTGAGGTGCTCGACTCTGGCAGACAGGTGCACCAACTCGCCCTTGACTGAGTCGTATCGGGAGTGTAGCAGTCAACAGGCTAGATGTTGTGAGGGGAGTTTGGCATGACAATTCAAGTTTGGGAATGGGTCAGTCAGATGACTTCAAAAGGTCTCGCTAGACTTCTCGACCCCAGACTAGGGGGACCCTATGCATGTATGCACGTCAACCTCAAAGGCCCCCTCATCCCTGTGTAGACCCGGATGGGGGTCGTCAGATGGTATCCATCCGTGATCCTGTCCATCCCCAATCTGGCAGCCTTCCTCCCTTGGTCACGCCTGGACCTTCTTTCTCTTTTCCAGGCTGGAGTCCTCCGTCTTGACAATCTGGGGTGGTGCTGAAATCTATCCGGTCCGGGCTGGCCAAGACCTTAGTTGTCCCCGTTCTCTTCATACTCTCTCTTAAGCGGGCTATTCAAGTCCGTTGGGCGACTTGTTCTTTCTCTCCCTTCCTTTTCTTTCTTTCTTTCTTTCTTTCTAACTTACTTTCGTTTTGGATACCCAGGGGCTGGGCATGCCCATGCTTAACGTCTATCTCAAGCGCTGGCGCCCATAAACTCCGTCACTCAACAAACACATGATATCGGCAAAATCCCATGCCGACTTGCACCGAATCGAAGGATACGCTGGCGGTCTATAGCGAGCGAGAGGATGCTGGGTGGAGAGGAGGGGATGGCACCGCTCAACCTTGAGCAGATGGCGAATGCTCTACGGTGGGACCATGCCGAGGACGCCCTCTTGAGGAGGTCACTTGCCGACAACAGGAGGAGACGAAATCACCGTCGTTCGATCGACCTCAGGCCCCGCAGAAAGCACAGAGGGAGGCACGGCGACAGTGACAGCGACAGTGACGACAGCGACGATGAGGGGAAAAGAAGGAACAATCATTCGGAAGATGACAGCCTGGACAGCGGTTGGAAGAGTAATGGTGACGGGGACGGTAACAGGAAAGGCATGGATACGAACACATTCACCTCGTCTATACCACCACTGCCTGTGTCTATTCCGCCACTGCCTGTGTCTATACCGCCACTGCCTGTGTCTATACCGCCACTGCCTGTGGCCAACAACCCGCAGGAACTGCCGTCGACCTCTACCACCTTACCACCCCTGATGACGACCATGACACCTACTACTCCCTCGTTGACGTCGGCGGCGGAGATGGCTGCAATTACCATGTCGACATCGATGCCGACGCCGACATTAACTTCGCCCACGACGACCACTAGCAACAGTCAAGCCACGACAGCAGTTGCGATGGCATGGTCATCGTCCTCGAGCCCCGTAAGTTCTAGGCGGCACTTTCATAATAGCTTCTCTGTCTCTGACATCGGGCATCAGGTACCAAGCACCCACTCGCACACGCGTTTATTTGAGCCTAATCAGACCTCGGAGCCACGGAAGGGCGTTTCACCACAGGACTCGTCAAGCGCCAGCGTCTACCCTTCCACCATCGCATCAGATTCCGCCACTTCGGTTTTTATCAATGGCGTCCCATTGTCTACACAACAGACGACCAGCCGGGATAAGGATGGTGGCGGTGGAAAGCACCACAAGAATAAGGACAACCACTCGAAAGGTCTGAGTCCTGGCGCCGAGAGGGCCCTGATCTCCCTTGGGTCAATCGGTTAGTTGCCTCTCTCCTTTGGCACAATACTGTACATTGGGGGGGGAAAAAAAAAAGGCAACTCAAGAGGAAGGCTAACTCACATGGACAAGGCTCCTTCGTCTTGGTGTGTTTCATCGTCTGGGTTATATGGCGGACCGTCAAGAGATCAAGGAGATCAAGGAGACACGACGATGCGAGCGGCAGGGATGGGATTAGTGTGTTCCGGCGAGTCATCCCCGAACGGCTTGCGGCACGCATACCGTTCCTACAGGCAAGAATGTGGCAAGACCTCGGCGATTCCGGCGCGGTCGACGTGGCCCCGCCGCGCTACACCGAGAAAGGCGCGCAGGCCGTTGGGCAGAAGCCGCAAGAGGGGCTTTACGGTCAGGACGAGACGACACAAGTCGGCCAGCAACGAGCAGCTGCCACCGAAGGCCCTCTGCCCATCCTCTCCCGCTCAAACAGGCTCACAAACAGGCCCAACTCAGAGCTTGCTAGGCTGGATGTGACCAACCTGGGCACACTGACGGGGACTCAAGCCGGCCCCATGAGTGGTATCCCTACCAGCAAGCCCGGAACACAGCAGATTGTAATTACGCCGAGCCCTACAGAGTCGGCGCAGTACGCGACCGTGAACAGCACCGGGTCCCTGGATCCCGAAAGCACAATGCGGTCCCGCATGGGGCCGGGCATGTTCTACAACCAGTCGGAGCTCGCGCGGCAGCCGTCGGACGCTTACGATCCCGCACGGCGGCAGGTCAACCGGGCCAGCGAGCTCTCCAGCATGAGCTCGGGCTTTGGCGATGGCGAGATGATGCTCCCGGACGGCGTGGCCGTGGTGCCGAGCCGGCCCCCGCCGGTGGCAGCGACGACGACGTCGACAACAGGCCTACGCCAGTCCACCAACTACCTAGCCACCCCGCCGCGCTTCTCATGGATGCGGACAGCCTTCAGCAGCAGCGGCGGCGGCGGTGGCAGCAGCGGTAGTCGCGACAGCCGTGGCAGCAGCATCAACGCCGGGGGCGGTGGCAGCGGCACTAGCAGCAACAGCGGGCGCGATACGGTCTACACGCAGGCGAGCGAGGACGCGGTGCCGCGCTTCCGTAACGTGGTCTCGTGGGTCAACCAGCAGACGAGCCGGGTGAAGCGGGGCCAGCAGCGGGCCGGCGATGGCTCGCAGCCGCCGCCACGCGCGCCCAACGTGCCCGGCCAGCCGGGCCTCCCCGGCATGCACAACCCGCCGCCCGAGCAGTCCTTCGGCATGATGGGCGACCCGGAGGTGGCGAGGCCGGTGGACGAGGTCCTCCTCGGCGCAGGCGGGAGTGTCAGCAACACCGCCGATCCTTTCGCGGATGACGCCGCCGCTGCCGCTGCCGCACCGAAGACGGCCGCATCGTGAAGCCCCATAGACGGCTGTTTCTTTTTCCTCTTCACTTCCCACTACCTTCTTATCACCGCGCTCTGGTCGCCCTCTTAATGTCTTTCCAATAAAACCACCGTCTACTTTACTGCTAGGCCTCTATTGCGTGTGCTTTCTTTCTCCACGGGAAGTGATCAATATATGTACAAATTACATTCCCGCCCTTCGTTTTTTGGGGGGTTTTTTTTTTCTTTCTTTTCAAAGAGGCATATATTCTACCGACATGCCTTGTATATATCTTATGGGAAAAGCACCTTGCGGCTGCCGCCGCCACCCACGGCCGCGGCGACCTCTTTCCGTCGAATCCTCGCCCTCACCCGCACTCGCGGAGCCTGGTGCTAGCGAACGGACCGGCGAAGGAGGTTTACTGTGGGAATGTGGACGAGCTAACGGTGTTCGGTTCCGGTATCAGGCCTGTCTCTAGGCCGGCCTAAAACCTGTGCGGAGCGGGAAGGGGTGAGAGGAGGAGGGATATAGAGGAAGAGGGGGGAGGCGGAAGGGGTTGACCGAGAGTGGATGACCCACAACATCCTTGCCGACATGATACACAAACAGGGGAGAAAGTCTTGCCAGCAAGTCAGCGCTGTTGTTTCTCTGTCACCTGGTCGCCAGGAATCCGATATATGATGATCGGTTCGCCGACTTATCTTCACAGGATGTACACATGTCCCCAATGCGTTGTGAACTACAGAACTACCCATAGCTGGCGTCCATCCATTGGGTTTGCCAGACTTTTCACCTTCCCATTGACAATAATGCGTGGGTAGATATAGTCAGGAACAGAGAGTAGTGAGGTGCGGCGGTGAAGGACAGTACATAAAATAAACATGCAGATCCCAGGGTCCGTACATGCTCATTTTCTACCACTGCTATCGTTTCTTCGAGCGAAGCGAGGTCGGGGGTCTGGGGGGCACCCCCAGAAAGAAAGAAAGAAAAAGGTTCAAAGGTAAAGTGGTCTTTTTCTGGGGGTACCCCCCAGACCCCCGACCTCGCTTCGCTTGAAGAAATGATAGCAACAGTAGTCCATGGCGTGTACGGATCCCAGGATCTACAGGTTTGTGTTGTGATTGGCACTGTAACCTTTGAAAAGGGTCCTAATATCTGAACGCATTTCCACCTCATGCAGAAGGCCAAGAACGCGCGAGTCTGACTGCATGATCCCCTCGGACTTTTGGGTCAAACAATATAGCCATAGCGGAAAGAACACGTATTGATGCGGCACGTAGAGTCTGGACTCTTCACTTAGAGCCTGACTGACTGGACGTCGAGTGACTGATAAGCAAATAAGACGACGGCCTTCCAACAACTTCAAGTCCCTCTTGCTCTCCAATAGTCCGCGCGTTCAGGCTTGCCTTAACGGCCTCACGACGACACGTCGGTGCATACAGGTGTCCATTGACTTGTGGATTCCGCCATTGACATTTACATACACCATCATGATCTATGGCACCGAGCTGACCGAGCCGGTCCCGGACCTGGACCTGCTGACCTTGCTCTTCGGTATGTGCTGAGACCACGTAGGAGGCAACAGACTAACTGCTCCCCGAGAGCCACAAGCGCATGCTAATCACCACACACATACACCGACACACACCGTAGACTCGGAACTGTGCCGTGCAAAAGAGGACACAGCAATCCATGCCGAGGCGGATGACGCCCGGAATCCGTTGACCAAGGCCGGGGCTCGGACACTGGCCAAGCAGATAGCTCATTTTCTTCGGTCCGCCTTCGGCATCGGCGCCCAGGGCCCGGGCAAGGATGTGGTCGTCTGCTATAGCACGGCGCACTCTCGCCTGGCTGCCATGTTCTTCGCCGTCATAGCCGCCGAGGGCGTGTTCTCGGGGGCCTTGTCATCGTTCGACGCGGCTGCTCTGGTGCGGCGGATACGCGACGGCCCGGCCAAGGTGCTCGTGTGCAGCGCTGATCTCGGGGAGCAGGCGCTGGCGGCCGCCCGCGAGGTGGGCATGCCCGCATCGCATGTGTTGGTCTATTCGTACGTGCACGGCCGCGAGGGCGAGCGCGGGGAACTGAGCCTGCAGAGCATCGACGGCACCTTCCAGTGTGCATGGACCGGGCCTGGCCTGCAGTGGCGCCGCATCACCGACCCCGCCGAGCTGTCCCGCAGCCTCATCGCGCTCGTCTACACCTCCGGGACGTCGGGGACGCCCAAGGGCGCGCATATCTCACACGCCAACATCGTGGCCCAGTGCTTCATCCCCTCCACGATCAACCGGCGTATCTGGGACACGTGGACACCGCCGGCCTGGCACTTTCGCACCCTCGGCCACCTGAATCCCGGCCACATCTCGGTCTTGCAGGGCTACTATGTCAACGCCTTCTGGGAGGGCGGCATCGTCTTCTGGATGGCGCAGAGGCCATCGAACCCGTTCGACCTGGTCAAGTTCGCCCAGCTCAACGCCCAGCACGCCATCAATGCCTTCTTCACCCTGCCCACGCTGTGGAAAGGGATCGCCATGCACCCACTGGTCAAGCCCGAGCACTTTGCGTCGCTTAGGATCGGATGGTCTGGTGGCGGCCCCATGAGACCTGCACTGCAGGCCGCGGCCAGCAGCAAGCTCGGGGGCGGCCGCACCCTGATCGGCCAGACCTGGGGTGCGACCGAGTGTACCGGCGTCGCGTCCTTTCTACCGCCCGGAACAGCCGACCAGACATGCAGCCTTGGGCCGTTGCTGCCGGGTGCGCGCATGCGTCTCGTGGACCCCGCTGCGCGCGAGGATCTCGATGTGGCCGCGGGCGAGCCGGGCGAAGCACTGGTCCACGGACCCATGGTGACCAAGGCTTACCACAACAACCCCGAAGCCAACCAGGCCGCGTTTACGGCTGATGGCTGGTGGCGCACCGGCGACATCTTACGCCTTGACGGGGACTACTTGTACTTTGTCGACCGTAAAAAGGTTTGTGATTTTTATTGCCCCTGTCTTGTGTCTTCCACACCCCCCCTATTTCGCAGTTCGGTTCCAGTGTTTGACCTAGATGGCCTTTTGGGCTTGGCAGGATCTGATCAGGACCGAGTGTGGGCTCGTTGCACCATCCGAGATCGAGAACGCTATCCGTCTCCATCCGCATGTACAGGACGTTGCGGTCGTGGGCGTGCCTGCCGAGAGCGGCACCGCCATGCAAGTTCCCCGGGCCTACATTGTGCCCGCCAAAGACCAAACAGACCAGGACCAGGACTTTGCAGACTCGGTCGCGGATTTCATCAAGGACAAGGTCCCGGATCACAAGCAGCTGAGGGGCGGCGTCTTTCTTTTGGACGCCATCCCCTATAACCCCGTGGGCAAGATATGTCGCGACCTCTTGTTGGAATCATATCCTTTGAAGGAACGCATCACTGTGGCAGTGGAAGTGCAACGAGCTAGGTAGGTATATGGAACTGGGGAGAGGGAAGAGATAAGAATTAGACGGGACCGAGAGAGGGCGAGAAGCAGCAGACATACGTAAATAGATATACACATTGCAAGTTAAAACACATTTGATCTCAATGGTAGCCACAGCTTACTTTGGGCACCACCACATAAGTGATGGGAAAAGCTAGGTATAGTGTCAATCACAAAATAAACATGTAAATCCCATAATGTCTTCGAGCGAAGCGAGGTCGGGGGTCTGGGGGTACCCCCAGAAAAAGACAGCTCTACCTTTTAACCTTGGTTTTTTTTTTCTGGGGGTTTCCCCCAGACCCCCCGACCTCGTTACACTCGAAAATATTATCCTAGGATCGGCATATTTGTTTGTGATTGGCACTATAGCAGAGATAATCAACAACTGGCGGCCTCCGCTACGTGAATGCGAAGCCTGACAGATGATTACATTAAGGTAGGTATAGTTACAATTGAATGTCTTCCCGTGTCTTCCCATATCCCTCCTCAGAAGGCCGACCCGCTCCGCTTTGCTCCCGGGTAGGTGTTCATCAGGCCAGACCAGAGGTCAGTCCCGCCCATGGTCATTTCCCTAAACGCAGGGCAGCTCAGATCCAGGATCGGGCTGGCCACGGCGTCTCCAATGAGCTTGAGGGGCGTAGACAGCGTCTTGAGTGCCGTCGACAAGGCGTTGGGCGCAAAGGTCTTGAGCGTCTCCAGGGCAAAGCATACCAGATTGTTACCTTCAAGAAGCGTCTTGGCGTTGAGCGCCCCGCCCGTTATATTTCCAATGTCCAGGCCCGTAAAGGAATTCACCGTGCCCGTATTGCCACCGATGCTCATCATCTCGGGGTTGCTCAGGAGCAACTCGACTGCTGCTGTGTTGTACTCGACCATACCAAAGGCTGTTGGCCGGCGATACCAATTGTCAGGAATACGTTCGTGTCCATACTTGTAGGCGAAACTTCCATCGGCGAGCTCGGTCACACCGTAGAATGCCTTCAAGATATCCTTGGCTACAGGGGCAAGATGTGATCAGTCAGAAGCCCGTTCTCAAGCTTGCAAGGCCGATACAGACAAAGAATAGATTTCAATCCTTACACGTGGTCAGCTCTGGGTTGTCGTCGGTATGGTTGGGGAAGATGTAGTTCATGATGATGTACCCCGCGGGCACGCCGACGTAGCCGGTGAAGGGGCCGTAGTAGAAGTTTGGGTTGTTCGCAATGCTGTGTTGGAATCGCGCCCGCAGAAAGGCATACGTTTCGTCCAGGGTGACCGTATCGCCCTTGAACGAGTCGTATAATTGGCTGAAGAAGTCCAGATTCGTGGTCCACGCATCACCGGTCAGGTAGAGGTCGTTCCGCGTCGGCGAACAGTCCGACTCAACCAGGTTGTGGCTACCATTTAGACCCAGGGGCGTGCCTGGCAGGAGGGTGTGTGGGCCGGCTGATGAGCAAAGGACGCGACCAACAACAAGGACCAGAAGGGGAACACCCTACCGAGGAGACCACCGAGATTGTCGAGGACGTTGGACACTTTGGGCGTTTGGCCACCGATGGAGAAGCTCGGGTTGAGAGAGACAGGATCGCCAACAAACACGACGCCCAGGACAGCCAAGAGGGTCATGAAATCAATCCCGACGTTAAAGACTGCAGAGGCCATTTTCGTCCCGAGTTAGATTTCGTTCATCCGTCCACGACAGTGTCGACGACGGGAAGAGTTCAAATCAAACGTACCTTGGTTGCCTGCCGAGATGACTTCAAGAAGCTGAGCAATTCACATGAACGCATGAGCATTTGAAGCACATTTGAGCGGGACGTGACACTGCTCGTAGCACTTACCCCCGCGGCTCCGTCATGAGAAATGTAGTTATGGTTGGCGAGGCTGTTAAGGCCCGGACAGGGTCCTCGCTGGTCGCCGTCACCTGGCGGCGTGAAGGCGTGACGGCCCGAGACTTCAGTGGGCACACTGTCAGTCGGCGGGAAGTGGAGAGAGACGCGCCATTGCTTACTTACACCATTACAGACGGGGGCATCTGGCTACTTACCATCTATGGGCTTGTTCGAGCGCTTCACGAGGGCTCGGTCATGGCGAAGTTTGAGCAGCTCTGCGTGTAGATGCTCAAACGAGTCCGGGCGGGCGAGCCTGGCGAGATTCTCGGGCGTAGGGAATGCCTGAGCTGTGGCAACGAGGGCTGCCAAAAACCAGGAGCGAAGAGGAGCCATTGCGGGTAAAATGCAAACCGGTCCACGGGTAACAAGCGAGGAATAACGAGATCCGAAGAAGAATGATAGGCTGGCTGCTCACAGCGAGGGCCCAGAACGAGTGATGGGACACGCCGGAGAAGGACAAGATAACAGAAGCGACTTCAAAAAGGAGGGAAACAAGCCGGCCGACCGGCTTTGGCTATGAGAGAAAGACGAACAAGACGAACTCGGACACAACACAGTCAGGCCCAAAAGAGTGAAGGGCACACACGTCCAGATAACAGCAACTCCAAGTCAACCACCTGCCCAACCAGCAAAGTTGTAAATAAGGACGAGAACTTCTCGAGCTGGAAGGCAACGACGTCGCCTGGTGAAACTGAAAATTGCCCACGCCTTGGTCACGTCCGGATCTGTACTATACAGGGGTTTGCTGCCCACTGTGGAGTTGGAAACCACTGCTGTGAAGGAC